>JBBPMG010000352.1:0-25879 GCA_038090195.1 Boletellus deceptivus
TCATGTTATTCCTCTAAGGACACAGCTTAGAAACATTCCCAAAGGAGATGGCGGTTGTCCGCGACGCTGACAACGAGATGTATGTCACCTACATGTGCTGTAGGCTGCTCCGCTGACGTGCTACACGCAGTGGTCTCCATGGGCATTCTCGCGAGGTGCAGCACACGCTTGGGGAGTCTCACGTGCGCAATGACAGATTCCGGTCAGGATATCGCTCGAGCAGCAACGAGATGTTCTAGACCACACTTGCAAACTGTTAACTTTGGGGGGCCACCTAAGGGGAACGTGGCGCCGTGATGGGAGACAAGCAAGGAAGGCATGGCGTTGCTCCTCGAGGAAGACGGTCTGGAACACGTGATTTTAGTGGTTGATCAAATTTTGTTTGATGTCGCTTTTGTCGACTGGCTCTGGATGTGTCACGAGTGGATTTGGATCCTCTTTATCCGGCCCTCGGCCTTTTTCAGCTCCCGAGCCTATTATCTGCATGACGAGATCGGTGGACAAATGTTGACTACTCAGCGAGCGAGAGCAGAGACCTAGATGAACCCGCTCACGAAAGGGAACGAAACGGGGATCGTCAACATTCCTGCGAACGGGTGCATGCTGAGCTATTGATCGAAGCGTTCGCAGGGGCTTCTGACCGTATTTGTTGTAACATGCAGGTACTCTTGCCCCCGATGGCGTACGTGTATCATGCACCTGTTACGGATCGCTCTGTCTATGTCAAATACGAACTTGCATGGAGGGGTGCCGAGGGCTCGATCCCTGCGCTGCGAGATGAACCTGCAGGACGTGGAGCATTTTTGGAAGGATACGTTCACAGACAAGATACTCCCACGAGACTGAGTCGAAACACCAGGAAGGGAAGGGGACAGCTTTGTCTTCCCTGTGTCCATGCGGAGGCGGGTCAGCAGAACTTGACAGGCGTCCGCACGTGCTGGCGCGTTTTTCTCCGATATCTCCGCTTACAGGCAGCGATCCGGAACGGATACTTAGATGTGCCGACGTTTGGTAGGCGAGGCTGGACGAGACGTCGGGTGGATCACGCCCCGGGTCCGTGCGGGCCGACCTGTTAGAGCGCATGTGACTCTCACATCTATACATAGAGATAGATAAGTGGGAGGGTTCAAACGGACCGAGTGTCGCACGATGTTGGGCCCCCACATTCCCGATGACCTCCAGCACGGCGTCCGCGTCGTCGTCGAGACAAGACACGGGCCAATCAGCGGCGGCAGGACGAGCAACGGCGCCGCCGTCTTCCTGGGTGCGTGCAGCCAGACCGACCCGCAACCCCACTGAGCCCACCCCTTAGAGGTCCCGTACGCCTTGCCGCCCGAGCGATTCACGGACCCACAGCCGCTGCCCGGGAACTATCGCTACGCGGACAGGGACTACGTCTACGAGGCCAGATGTGAGCGACGCGCGCGTCGCCATGGCACGCGATAGGAGCTGACGTTGTATCGTGTTTTAGATTGCTATCAGCCCTCCAATCATGGACAGGCCAAAGGTAAGCCGTCTCCGCCCACTATGGTCACTGGTCACGTCGGGTGGGCGATCTGCCAGGGATCCCCCCCGAAGACGTCAATGGTTTCGGTAGACCGTCCGAGGACCCGTAAGTAAACGATGCAGACCTCTGCGACCAGAGACCAAGACAGAATCCGGACAGGCTCTTTGTAAACATTGTGTCCCCGTCGACCTTTACGCGCGACTCTAGGTTCCCGGTGCGCGTCTACATCCACGGAGGGTACGCCTTTCCATCTCGAGGGTCATTTATGATCGAGGAATAACGACATCCTCAGCTTCCTCCAGTACGGTTCTCCCCACGAGCTCATGTCGCAAGCGCAACACGTTGCTCAAGAACGCTCAGAAGTCTGGGTCAACATCGGGTATCGCCTCTCCGTGTTTGGTTTTCTCGCGTGCGATGAACCCAAAATCGACGGCAACTTTGGGTTCAAGGACCAGTGGCTCGCGTTGCTCTGGATTCGGGACAACATTGAAGCGTTTGGCGGTACCGCTCTCGCGTCCGCAGTCGTCCCTACAGTGCTGACAACGATTTTGGCCAGGTGACCCGGCGAATGTGCGGCTTACTGGGCTGTCTGCGGGTGAGTGGATGACGAGGAAAAGGGGAAGAGGCTCTCACTGGTATCAATCAAGGTTCCCATTCCGTCCACCAAATTCTCCATCACATATCCCACCTTCCCGAGGGCCAGAACTCACCTATTCGATCTGCCATTCTCGAGTCCAACGCGATCCTGTGCGCCTCCTCTTCCTCTTTCCTGCAGACACGATCCAATCACATGCGTTTGGGCGCAGCACAACCCCCAAGACCGCGGCCGAGTCCCGCCCGCAGTACGAGGCGCTCTGCCGAGCCCTCGATCTCGACCCCGCCGCACCTACGACCCTCGCCACGCTCCGCGACCGCTCGCGCATCCCCGCCCAAAAGCTCCTCCACGTGATCGAGACCGAGGCGGTCGGGGTCGTGCACGCGACGTTCCGCGGGTGCCACGACGGTACGTGGCTCCCCATCACGCCAGACCCGATGGTCTGGCAACGCACGGGCGCGCTCGCGCGGGGCCTGCGTGCCAAGGGCGTCGCGAGCATCGCGGTGGGAGACCTCGTCGACGAGTGGTACCTCTACAAGCTCGCGCACCCGGTGCGCGAGCCGCGCGACGTGTTGCCCACCGTGTTACGCTACTATCCGCACGCGGTCGCGACGGGTCTCGTTGGGGTGTATGAGCGCGAAAAGGGGCCGCTCCCCGAGGACGCGAGCGTGGAGGCGGTGGCGAGGCGACTGGGCGAGGTGCTGAGCGACGCGCAGGTGTATCTGCCTGTGCGCCTGCTCGCGCACGATCTCACCAACGCCGGGTTTCCGGTGCTGAGGTACGTGGTCCGGTGGACGCCCGAACAGGTGAGACCACAAGGTGAGCGGTGCGGTCCGTCGCCTGCGTACGGAAAAGGTCTGAGAAACAAGATGGGATCTAGGATACGTGACGCACGCCACGGACCGCGTTGTCTGGGCGCTCCGCCTCCCGATCTTGACCGACACGCAACGAGAGGTGGCCGTCGCCTGGCTTGACGCCGTCGACAGGGAATTCGAGATTTACGAACGTGGGCAGAAGCCAACACGACCGCTCGCACAGGCACTCACCCTGCGCGAGGATCGGACGATCGCGTGGCAAGCCGACGAGAGGTGGGACCGGGACTGGGCCGTGATTGCCGAAATTTTGCTTAGGGAAGGAGAGGTGCAGTCGTCCGCTCTGTCTCATCGCACGCTCTGACGTCTGAAACCAACGTCAGACTGAACGTGTTGGAAAAGTGCCAACGGCGTTGCTATAGTAGGTACACGATATCCAAGCGATATCAGGTGTGCGTTCGGTTGCTAGGAGGGAAAACGGTACATGAAAACGAGTGGTAGCAGTGGGTGATAAACAAGAGGATGTGCATGTTCTCGTGTGTGGGGAAAGAGCGGTCTAAAACATCGTGATGAACCCTGCAAGTCCGAGGGCGAGTACGATCTGGAAGACGTGATCTGGCGCAGAGAGCGTCACGGCAACGGCACCGTTCGCGCCGGTGGGGATACTGCTCGGAGTCTCCGAGACGGAGACGTCAAGGGTGGCGTAGGCGCCGCTTGACTGTGGGTTGGACGTCTTGGAGGGACGCGGAGACGACGGATGCGACCCAGGAGTAGGGATCGAGGGCGCAAACGGCGCGCGCGTCCCCGGGTGTGCGCCGCCGCTGCCGCCACTACCCCCGCTGGCAAGAGCGGCGCCAGACCACCCGCCAACAAGAGAACCGACTCCCCACGGGATTTCCTCACCACTCGGCTGCGTCGATTCGGTCGGGGCCTCGACGTTGTCAGCCGAATCCGTGATCGTGAACCGCCCGGTCCACGTCTTGTTCCCCACCGACGGCTCCGAGAACTGGTAAAAGTAGATCGGCGAGTGGGGCGACACCTAGAAGAAAAAAAAAAACAGGTGTGAAAAAAACGTCACGTCGAGCAGGATTGGACACCAAGCAGAGGAGGAAGGGGGGCCATGACGACACCCCCGATCACAAGGGAGGGAAAAAAAGGGTGGGCGCGCGCGCTGACCTGTGGGCAAGTGTACGAGAACGTGCTCTTGCGCGGGTTCGTGCCGTCGAGACCCCTAGCGACGGCTATGCATACATGCAGCGCAACGCGTCGTCCGGGTGAAAACCGAGGAACAAACGGTCAACACACGGCAGGACGTACTGGCCAGGGGGACCATATGGAGATTGTCCCCCGTCATGAGCTCGATGTCCACGTACTTCCAAACGCCGGTCTGGTCGATGCTCCAGCTGATCGCGCACGGGCCGCCTTGGAGAAAGACTTCGTCCGGGCCGGGACCGGTAGGCAGGAGGTTGGCGCGCGCGCAGCAGATGGCTGCCAAAAGAGCCAAAATCGGCGCGACGGCGAGGAACATTCTTGGCACGCTGCTTACGGCAATCCTAAAAAAGGGTGATTCGTTGGCGTATCATATATCCGTGTCGGCGTGAGCACTCACGAACAATGAGCGGAAGGGTACTCGGCAGGGGTCGACCCTGTGGCTTTTAACGGCCCGCTGAGCCAGGAGACTTCGAAACCAGCCCATCAGTTGAATTGTTACTTTGACCATCTCAGGCCAGGTACCCGGTTCACATCTGGTCTAGCGTGCAGGGTCGTCCTCGATCTCACATGTAGTCGCGATATCGAGTTCGCCCGTGCTATCGCCGTGCACCGTAAAAGGATATCCCGATCGATACAGTCACCCAACGAGTGCCCGTGTTTTTCCACTACAATGTCGCACAAACAAATGATTCAAGTAGTCAAGGACGGTCTGAGCGATCGGCGAGAGAAAGAGAGCACTGTCATTTCCGTCCACCTGTTGGTACTCCAGGTCAGTAAATCAGGCAGTAACCAAAGAAAAACGGATAGTGCACGCACCCGAGTCTCCGACCATCCTTCCCTCATTCGTCATGTGCATGTATCTGTGAGGGCGCCCAGTCACGAAACCGGGGCGGGAAATGAAACGGCACGCGAACAAACTGACCTCGGCAGCCAATCGTGTCCATTCCACCAGAGTCCTCACATATTCGTCGCTCCCTTCGTCCAGCGGTCTGTCCGCCGTCCAGAGCATAAAGGAGCCAAACGTCGAGCAAGGCGTCAACCTCCTCGTGACGGGTGGCGGATCCCCGTCGGAACAGCCTTCGTCGTCCCCTCCTCGCTCGTCATCGGTGTCATCCATCGCGCGCCTCGAAGGACGCTTCCTCGCACGTCCTCTCGATCTTGCGCTCGACAAGGGTTTGAAAGACGTGCCCGTCACCTCTTCCGTGCCATGCCCCCCCACAGCCGCTGGCGCGCGCAACACGAGTCCACCATAGCCGCTCGGGACGTCCACCGCTTGTCCGTACATCTGCCGCCCCCGAAACGCAGCGACGAGCCGCCGCTTCGCGACATATCGCGCGGCACCGCGTGCACGAGCCGACTGGGGGTCGTCGTCCGCTCCATTGTGTCGCGGCAGAGCAAGGTCACCCGACGCTGCTGGCTGGGTCGCGTCTTCGTCCGCGCCTGTCTCTGTTGATCGTACGGCCGTTGCTGGGTCCACTCGGTCGACTGTCGTCGCGTCGGAAGAAGGTCCGGTTGGCGCGTCCGCGATGGACGTGGCAGACGAGATGGACGCGAGGCTGCTTTGAGTCTCGCTCGGCAACGAGGACGAGGACGACGAGCTCGCGACCAGGGTGCTGGCCGTGTCCGACGACTGCGCCGACAAGGCGGCCAGCGAAGGGGGTGCGGGTTTGGGCCGGAAATACCGAGAGACGGGCGCAGGGCCGGTGTAGGAGATGTGAAAGGGCATCAGAGCGGGCGTACAGACCGGGAGACGCCCCGCGTCGGTCGCTGGCGCGATGTCGAGCGACATGGATGGCGAAAAAAAGGGACGCGTTTGTCACGTGCACTGTGCGCCTCTCCATCACACAGCCACGAATGGATGTACGACTCGATGGAGCATCGACGGACAATATTCAAAGCGCACGCGCGTGCTAGCCAAATGCGCTCGACGGACGACACGCGATGATCCTGTGCATCGCCCGAGTCGAGTGCAAGCCATCCCCCCGCCTACGGCGGCGTGCGCACTCGTAGCAAAGCCGTACGCCACCAGGGAGTCGTCAAGCACCTCGCATTGTGTGCACAGAAAAGTGACGCGTAGGCCAGAGTCGGACACACGGCCGCGCCTCGTCCCACACCTTGATGGCAGCCCTCGACGTCTACAGTCCTCCCTGTTGTTGAACACGTCCCGATGGCAGCCCCCACTGGCGGAACGTCGTCTGTCGGATGGCTCCCCGGGCCGCACAGGCATACGATCACTTACCTACCGCCGGGGATCGATCGGTCGGGGGGACGTCCACAAGGACGAAGTTCCATGCGGCAACATTGACGTGCAACCGACGGACAGCATCAAAGAGGATCTTTTCCAGGGAGGATAGCTCTTCCCCCGGAAACCCTCCGCGGTCATTGACACCGAGGAATAACGCTTGGGGATCAAACAAACAAATAAAATAGAATAAAAATGAACCCGTGTACTGTTCTTCTCGCGCGCGAGCACGCCTGACCGTACGTGGCGTATTCAGGCCCCCAAATACGATTCGTTAGGGAACCAATCGAAAAAAAGGAGATCCAGCTGGTCGGCGAGGTCATGTTCCACAGTCGCGCCAGGGAAAGCAAAGTTATCGAAGGCAACCACCGCGGAGGGCGAGGCATGTGAGGTAACACAGGGGGCTAAGAGATCTGCCTAATTCGAGACGCGTCTGGTCGAGATGACGGCACGGCGTCGTCTCAGATCCCTTGACCCACCCAGGCGGTGCCACCTTCGCCGTCGATAGCGTAGACATCGACCTCGTTCGTTCCCCACGGTGGCCCGCCTAGCCTGGAACAGTACGAGTCTCCGTTGCGGCCCGGGGAATCGGATATAGTCCACGTTAGCGCGCCGCGATGATGCCTCGATCGACGGATGGCGACCTCGGATGGGATGTACAAGGATAGCGAGGGTCGTCAACGAACGACGTCCGTGCCAATGTGTGCCTATGTGCCCGAACACGAGATACATTGCACGACGATCATCAAAAGATGCGTAGGAGGGGGGAACATGGACTGATCCTCACGGAATACGTTCTTGGCATTGCTAACCTTGAGGCCTTGAGGAGCGGCGAGTCACATCGGCACGACTTCTTACCTCTGGCTGATTAGGCATGCTAGTGATTTTGTCGCGTCTCACCGCACTCGCTGCAGATTTTCTTATGTCGTCCAGGTCTGGGCCCAATCGGTGCAAGTTGGCAAGAGAAAGCCAAATTGTCTTACGTAACTCGAACAGGTGGCAGACAAGTTAGATCTCTCGTGTCCTTGCATGCTCCTCGTCTGTGCCAAAGGCATGAAAGTATGTGTTCATACATGTATGGACGCTCAGGGTCCACTAGTGGAGCTCGACTCCCCAGACTCTTTGTAATATACAGTCTCGTACACCGACCGAGGTCCTACATCTTCACTGATAGGCGTGATCTCAAATCCCGTCGTAAATTCTACTTCAGACTCTGTTGGCTCACCAGCCTTTTGCATGTTCAGGATCATTCGTGGCGTCTGTTCGAGAGCGTTCTCGACATCAGTCACCCAAGCAAGGAAATTGCACAGAACAGAAAAAGGAACCGCACACGTACGAGAATGGAGGGTATTACAGGGAGCCATCTATGATGAGAGCAAAACACAATCACACGTTAGCACACCAAGCCATGCGAACGCGGACCGAGGGGAACTAATCAAGAAAAAAAGGCACGCACGGCAAGAACACGTTTACGATGACTTCATTGAGCAGCAGATAAAGTAATGACACTAACACGACACCTGACCAAAGAGAAAAAAAGGCAAGGGTATGAGATTATCCAAGGCGTCGGCATGGCGTTCATGAGACCCACCGACAGCAGTGCCACAGACAATCAGCCCGTCTCGCAACAGGATGGCGAGAATTCGGCTACGTCTAGCGGTGGGAGGTATGAGAGCTCTTCCGCGATAGGTCAAATACAATAACACAGTCTGTGAGACCATCATGGCAATTCCTATGCACATCGTCACCATGATCGGGGTTTGATGCATCACGCATCGATCATCAAGGACGGTGTGTCGGAGTACGACAGCTTGGGTTGAAATTGTTGTGATGAATTCGAATAATATAATAACGGATGCGACTGCGATGTGCCAACGACCTTGTCGTTGATGAACTGCACAAACTAATAACATGGAACTCAATAGCACCATTGATCTCGAGATAGATGAGCGATCTGCCCGACTCACTTCGAAGAAACAGAACTACATTCAAGCACAATTGCAAGATTGTAAATACGACGGCTTCAAATATATAATAAGCGCCGCAAATCGACGCAGCAGTGAAGGGCGTGATCGTCGTGGTAATGCGATGTGCGGCTAGAATGGACCTAAGGAAGGGAGTCAACATGCAGCGCACGCGCTCAGGACGAAACGGGTCAAACACTGAGTTCAACAATCCGAACCATCTCGTGAAGAGGTATAGAAACCTGATATGGAACCGGCGTGGACGTCTAAGCCGCGGGTGTGTGAATGTCAGTCCCTCCGTGTGATTCTCAAGACGACTTACAGCCATACGTGACCGACCTCGTCGTCCAGAGTGACAATAGAATCCCACGCAACCAATACCAGAGCGGCTGCTGCGAGAGAGAGAGCCCGTTCCACACATAACTTAGTCGCCTCCTCTGCGATGCAAGAAGATCACTCACAAGCAGAATAGGATGTGGCTAGATCGATGCTTGGATCTTCCGCTGGGCCTACAACCAGTCGTTCATATAGCTGTCCAGGCATGAGACTGCGGTTTGGAGGAGAGGAGCTGATCCTCCGTTCTGCAGGCGGGGTCGTGGGACAACCACCTTCTCTCTCCAGGTAGCCTAGGAGACGTGAGCGGGAAGAAGAGGGGAGAACGAGGTAGACTCTTGGCAAGCTTCCGATGCGTGGGCCCGTTTATGAAGTCCGGGATCACCCCCCGAGATCTGACGTACCTCTGACAGGGACTCGCGCGCGTTGGCGCCTGAATGACTAACCCCAATCCATAACCGCTTCCGTGCTGTAGCCCGTAGGGGAGGATGACGAAAGGGATCCCTGGCCGCAGTGGCGACCCGAACTGAGATCGTTCGGGGTCAACGCCGAGCGTGGATGCCAGGGCACTAAGGCTGTCAGAAGTCTAACCGTTTCAGCTGACACGCGCCCACGCGTCCATTTGGCATGTCGGAGCTGATTGCCTGGGAGCTCGCCCACGCGCTCAGTGCTGCCTGTTCGGTTAACTCAGCCAGAGTCCGAAAACATCGTCGAAAATTTGCAGACGTCAGACACCATGCATAACGCCCCCCCCCCCCAGGCGTCCTTGCCCTCGGCTATGTTTGCCACTGGCTTTGTAAAACGAACAAGACGGGCTCGGGGCTGCGATCAAAAGGAGCTGCTTTCGCGCTACCTGCCATCCATCCTGATGGCCGCGCTCTCCTTTGATGGATACCGCCATCGCCTTCCGGCGGCCAACATTCCCAACCCTACCATGCATGGCGCACTCTATTTGGCAACCGACTGCGTGGCTGCCACAGGGTAACGACACACTAGATGGCTCGGACTCGATCGCAGAGAAGGCGAGTTTCGCACCCAATATTGCCGTTCCCATGAGTTGCGACAGCCAGAAGCTCATATTAACACGACCCCTCAGGACTGAACACAGTCCAGTCCAAAATGACATTGCCACCACAGCAGGGATACACGTGGGGTGTCTTGTTCCACAGCCTCGCACGGCGGTGACGATCGAAAGAAAGGGGGGGGAACACCCACGACGTAAAACGGGCGCACCACCAGAGACCTGTAGCTCCACTGTGCCGAGGGCGTGCGAGTGGCCCCGTTGACATGCTGTGAAGATGCCAGCTCTGGAGTCTGGATGGATCACTCGGTGCTGGCATTCCCGGCCAATTGGACGAGGGCAAGTGGCGCATTCCCCAACACAACCCAACCCCTTTCCAGATCAGCGGGGGGACTCCTGGCAGCCATTGCATTATATTTGGTTTCATACGCCAGCGAAAGTAGCCTGCTGCGGTGACCGGTCTCGACAAGTACCCAGCATCGCTGAGTCATGTCGGTCCATTGTGGGTCATCCCCATTAGGGTCACGTGTATACACGTGATAAAACGGCAAGGCGAACCGATACCTCCGTCGACCAACTGTTGGTTGATCAAACATCATCCCCGCGTTGTTTCTTATCGGACTAAGGGACGACTATGGCCTCGGCTGGGATCATTCATTTCGCATTTAACGACCATCTGTAAACTCCATGCTAATGTGGGTGCGCTGGATAGTGTTCATTGATCACATCACACTGATAACTATGCCATCTACCACAGCATCTTATCTTGAATACGTCGTATCATATTATCCTATATCAAGATATGTCACAACACTGTGGCCACAGTGCCACAGTGCTGTCCGACATGCTGACGTGCTACAGCCTGATTTTAGTCATAAAAAACTCCCTTTTGGGATGATAGGTTGTACTTTTCATTAGCCCTGTCACAACCTGTGATTTCTGACCAACGTATGCGTTTTAATACCTTTCTAAATCCGGGCATTCACACCATCTCAAGTTGGCTTTCATGAGCACACCCTGATACCGTCGAGCCAGTGACAGGCCTTGGACCTTGGACACACAGCCACCAGGGCCAGGCCAAGACCCTCGCTTCGGTGCCGAGACCCTCACCTGCCCTGATCCCAAGGGAGAGGAAGCTGGCGAACACCGCGCGAAAAAAGAGAAAAAAAAACTAGTGTTACTATATACCGATGTACGATGCCGTTGTAATACATGCTTGCGTGCGTCCACCATCCGAACGAGCAACGGAAAGAAGAAGGAAAAAAAAAGGGAAAACGTCAGTGTTCATCAATGTCTTCGCACGACCGCAATCTGAAAATCCCATCCACCGACGATATACTTGACTTCCACCAGCCGCCGGATCTCACGCCATCCCGTGCTCACGTCTTCCGCGTCCTTGATGTCCGTCACGACATAGATGAAGTCGGCGGGGGAGAGCAACGATCGCAGGAGTGACCCGATCAGGAATGCGATGAGGGCAACGACCAGAACGACGGATAAAGGATAGTATCTCGTCCCCGTTGGCGGGGGTGGCGATGTTAGTACGGCCGTTGGCGCGGTCTCGGCCTTCGGAGTTTCACTCTCACCAAGTCCGCCTGGCACCTTGGGGAGGGTACCAGACGACCGACGGGAGGACGCAAGAGATGGCGGTCGAGTCTGCGAATCGCTTTTGGTGGGCGACGTCATCCAGCGGGAGAAAGGGTTTGGGTACACGTTCAGGAGACCCAACAGACCTCCTGCCGCAGTGGCACTAGAGGGCGTCTGCACGGTGCTTCCATTTTCGGGGGGATCCTGTCGCGATAGGGAGTGAGAACAGATCACCATCTCCTAGGATGTGTCTTACCAGCGCAGCGGATTTGTCAGGAGCTTCCTGTGGTGGTCCGCTCTCCTCTGTCGATCTTGAATCATCGCTCACCTCGACAGCCTGCACGATGGCAGTGTCATCCAACACGTGGTCCGCACGACCAAGCGGCACCTTGAGCTCGTCAGGAAACACGTCCTCCTCGTCAGCAGACCTCTGCAAAAGCAACATCCTCGACACCCTGTCATCCTGAAGCTCATCGCGCCCGAGAGCGGTGAGTGACGCCTTCTCGTTGGCAACCCCGACCATGACACCTCCCACCCTCGCAGGAACGTCGCCATCGCGTTTCTTCCCGCCGCCCCCGCTCACCGCCTTGTCGCCATTCGCAAGCGGCCGAATGTCTACCCGCACGATGAATCCCTTTTCTTGCAAGTCTAGATACCACTGTGGCTTTGGCAACGCACCCCGCGTCTCTCCCGTCAGCGGATCTTGGACGGTTGATATCTGGTACTGCGCCGTAGGCAATACCAACCGCAGCAGATGACGTGGAGGACGGTCCGCGTTCAGTCCCGAGGAATGCAGAGGCGACGCAGGGACGGTGTATATGTTTGTCGAGATGGGAAGACTGCCTGGGTCCGTAGTCGGTGCAGCACTCGAACTCGAACTCAGACTCGATTGTGAACCGCCTGATTCGGACGACGGTACGAGCGAGATGCATTTCGTGCCCTCTCGCACCGTCGACGTAATCGCGACGTCATATCCTTCCGGATAGAGATTCGTGTCGACCACCACCTCAGCAACGATAAGATCCGTGGAATGTTTGAGCTCGCCTTTGACAGTGAACACAGAAGCGGACCTGAACCTCTCGCCGGACAATGGACGTCCGGATGCAGAGGATGTTTCTCGAGACGGCGGCGACGAAGGGCGCTCGACGCTGCCTGGTGGTCGTCCGTCGGGTGCGTTGGTCGGCGAGTTGACAGCTGCTTTATTCGTCCGAGGTGGCAGTTCTTCCACCCTGCCGGAACCGGAATTAGGGCCCATCCCGCCAGTCAAGAAGATGGTGCCCGCATACGCCCTCTCAGCAGGGTCGTATCGGGCCGTAATCAACGTCCTTTGTTCGTCCCTCCGTTTGACCCTCCACGTCGCTGACGATCCGACAAGCGCAGCAGACACAGCCGTTTCCGCCGCTGCCTTGTGCTCTGATAAGACCAATCCGGCAGCCGGGAGCCTCACAAACGGTAGCGGTGACGTCCCCTTGATGTACGTCTCCACTGCGCCCACGGCCCTCGCCATGCCTGCGTTTATCATCGAATTGACGGCTACCGGGATACTCCCAGCATGATCGACCGCGACGACCCTCGTCACCCTCGTCGAAGGGATCGCATAGTTTTCCTTCGTGTAAGGGTCGAGCGTTTCGAGGACCCATCCGTCGACGAACACCCGTCCCAAGGGATATGTGTAAGGGTTGTACTTTGTCGGGCTGAACGATGCTGCGGAATCTGGGTGGAAAGAGGCGGTGACACAAAAGATGACGACTCGCGTCTCCTGCGAGGACCCCGATTCGGTCGTAGAGTTCCCAACGCTGACGTCTGCATCCAAACCTGTCGGTTGTGGAAGCCTCGATCTCGCCAGCATGGACGCGACCAGAAACCCTCTGTCTCTAAAGGGAAAGCCGCCCTTGGAGGTGACGAACGCTGTATGGCACTTTGCTCCAAATTGCTCCAGGACGATCGCAGACGCGAATCTGTCGTCCCACGTTTTGCGACATTCGTACGACGTCACGATGGACGAGACTTCCTCGGCCGACACACCTTCGATGACCTTCTCACCCTTGTGAACGGGTGTGAGAGAAGAGATTTCGGGGAAGAATTTCCGTTTGACAGAGAATCCCTTGTCGCTGACAGACGTCCATCCCTCTTCGGGTCGCGCCTGAAGCTCTCGGAGCCAGTGTAATGCCTCGGCGACATGTTGCATCGGTGGTTTGGATGCCGATGGAGCAGCAGCCTCGATAGTCCCGGCGCCGCTCGCAGGGGTAATCGCCGCGACTGCGCTTTGCGTCGTGCTCGTCGCCTGTTCCACAGCGCTGGACCAAATACTGGCCAACGGGCTCGGGAACTTGGGAGCCGACAGCCACGAAGAAGCAGCAGCAGAGCTCGACGCTTTAGGTTCACTAGGTTCGGGGGTCGAAGGCTTCGAGGATTCGACGCTGTTCGTGCTCGTGTTCTCACGGTTCCAGTCGGACGTCGTCGTACTGTCTGCGTCCCATTCGGCACGTCGACGGCGTATGGCTCTGACCACTGGCGGCTGATCGAGCGGGACCCGGGTTGGCTTGATGCGCTTCCGTTTGCTCAGTGCCTTGATCTCCGTCTCTGGAAGCTCTTCCACGTCCACCGTTACGCGCGCCCCGTTGACCATCACCACGCCCTTGTCTCTTGAGCTCATCGGACCGCGCCGCACGATCGCCAGTAAACGCTCGTCGGACGCAAACAAGGCATCATGAGTAAAGGTCAGCCAAAGACCTCCGCCTAGCGATGACAGGCGATGTCGCCGGAGGGCAGTCACGGACTGAGGGGGTGGATCAACAACAATGTCAAGCGATGACGCCCACGTGTCCAGGTCGCATCGTATTTCACACTCGATAGTGTGCACGTCCGTTGTCGTCGTCGTCGCCGTCGTCCCATCCCCTCCGGTCGCGCTCGTGTCGACGGTCGCATTTCCCATGGACCCGCTAGCCCCGTTGACTCCGTTGAGGCCGCCCCTCCGACCCTCCGAACCCTCGTAAGCAACCCTGAACAATCCCTTCTCATGATCGTACCGCATCTCGAGCGTCCTTGCCCCGGCCAACCTCGTCACAACAGGCGGGCCTCCACATTTGATCACGAAATCGCCAACGCCCGCGACGGCGCCCACCATCTGTGCGGGGATCGTGCTCGCCTTGTTGCTCCATCCTTTGGGATCGGACTGCTCAAGGAGAGTGAGTTGCGTCGTAGATGGCGATAGCGCTTCGATGGCCCAACCCTGCAAGTCCACTTGAGCCCGGATGAAGGAGGGATCTGAGGGTGGGAGAGACGGGAAGAGGTACGGGTCATCCGCGGAGAACAAGAACACGTGGATTGTCGTAGGAGACTTGTAGACCGTCTTCAGAAGGACAGTATCCCGTCCACTATCAAATGTCACTCGCATCAGCCACCAGGACAAGCATGATAGAGCTCTGAACATACAAGACAGGCCACGCAGGTTTCGTCTTGAAATGCCATAGCTCTGTGAGCTCATTGACATCCTCGAGAAGAATCGCGTCATCATATTGCTTGTCCCAGAATGCGCGTGCCCCTGGGGACACGAGTGCGCCGTACAGATCCCAAAGTCCCAATCCAACAAAAGTTGCCTCAGCACGATATACCACCAGAGTCGGGTCGATCGAATCAAGTTGAGTTACCGACACACCCCTTGCCTCCGTGGCTGGATTCACGTGTTACTTCTTCGACGGCCGCCGTGGGTAACAAACACAAAACTCACTTCTTTTCCATTTGGCCTCTGGCTCCTGCAGTAGCGACGAGAAATAAATGTAACTTCGCTTCACTCTTGACAGAATCGACTTTTCTGCAGCGGCGGACCGGTCCCCAGAATCCCTCACTAGATGCGACCTCACCGGTAGCGTTCCGCTCCCAACAGTCCCGACCGAACTCACAGAAGACGACGTTTGGAAGCTTGCATCAGCGATGCTTGATGCATCTTGCAAGAGCTGCTGTCGAACCGTAGACAAGGAGCTGGGATCACGCTCTTCCACTGCCTCGATGGTTTGGGGGAGTCCATTGAGTCTGATCCCACTCGACGGACCGGAAAGTTCGAGGACGACGCGGACCTTGAGGATAGAGTGGGCATCAGGGAGTAAGGAGTGCATGATGCGAAACACAGTTAATTCAAGCGACTTGACCAGACCGCCTGGGAGAGGTGTAGGCCTGCCACGTGTAGCTGTTGCTGTCCAAGGGAGCTTCTCGACTTTCTCTGACGGTGCTTTGGCGGTGACTTGGACATCCCAACCTTCAGAGGCAGGAAGGAGAAATTCGATCGAACGGGCGAGTCTCTTGTGTTCGCGGAGTTCTTCGAGATATCTGATACCACTGCCTTCCTCGCCAACGTCCTCTTCAAAGTGCACGAGGTAGTCGACCGTCAGCGCTTGTCTATCGAGGGGAAACCTGACCCTCTCGACGCTGACGCCATATCCGTACCCAGCCAACATTGGAACTTTCGAACCGCGCTTTTTAACAATCTTGAACAAGCCCAAGATCATGGTGCAGAGCTGCTGACAGACGGTGGACGTAGATCCGAGATTCCACACAGAGCGAAGGTCGTGTTGCCAGAAACATGATATTCGGAGGCGCGGAAGGGCGCTCGAGAGGCGTCTTCTGAGTGCATCAGACGGTGAGACGGGAGAGACGGGGGAGGGTTGCACGTATTGGATACACCACGCAAACACTAATGGGATGCAAACGTGAACGAAGAAGGAATTCATATAGAGGACATACGTTCAACATGTGATCTGACGTAAGGAGGGGATGGTCTAAGATATGCAGGTTCATCAGCGGAGCGGGGCAATGAAGTTGAGATATCTATGATTGTTGAGGCATCTTGGTGCAGCCTGGAAATAGTAACTGCATCCCTCGGACTTGAGAGTAATAAGAGTCGGTAAAGAAATGAAGGGGGCGAAACACGCACTTGGCTGGCCATCCGAGCGTAAAGTGCGTCTTGGATATTCTTGTTCTATGGTCAAACATCTCGATGAGGTGTGCGCTCTCGACGGCAGGATCCCACTCCTGCCTGAGTTCAGGGGTCGCAACGACAGCCTTCCAGGCATTCAGAAGGGCTGATTCATCTGTGGCAGGGACGTCAAGGACGACGCGGTACACGTTTTCGCCGGACTTTGTGACTCTGCGGTGTACGACGACGTCGGTCAACTCGGGGTTCAGCGAGACCCTCGACTTTCCTTTTGGTGGTGTCGGGGTGTCGGAGGCGATAGAGACGTGTTTCCAGTCGCCAGAGTTGTACGAAGCGAGGAGCTGGCGAAAGTTGTTCTCTGCAGCACCGAGTGCATCAGACCATGCTTGACGGAGCCTGCGACGACATTCACGACACTGGCGCGTTGGACGAGGACAGGAGCACACCTTGTACCATCAGACATGACTCGCCCGTGTCCGACACACCTGACCGAGCGTTGCCTTTGGACAGTGAACCACGTGCTTCCCAATTCGGAACACGAGCGTCGGGTATCGGCACACCGATCCGGAGACCGCCATGACTGTGGACAGTGCTAGCAGACCTGCCGACAGCCGGATCCTAAGCGTCAACTCGCATGTTACGTTCGGATACGTGGGTGGAAGGGCAGCAGTGTTTCCCCTCCAATGCTTGGGCTACGACGTCGATGTATGCGTGCGATGCGCGCCTGTGAGCCATGCTGACTGCCGCCCAGGTCGTCAACACGGTCAACTTCTCGAACCATACAGATGAGCACACTCTAAAGTTGAGCACCAGAACGAACAGACTGACCTCGTTCTCAGGCTATGGTCGTCTTGGAGGCACCAAAACCAGCGCGGAGGAACTTTCCCGCATCTTTGACTCCATGCAGCAATCTGGCATCCTTGTGCCCGATCGCCTCCTTACGGGGTATATCCCCAGTGCAGAGCCCCTCAGTTCAGTACACGAGCTAGTCAAGAAGCTCAGGAATTCCAACCCGGACCTTGTATACCTCCTTGATCGTGAGCGACCTCTGTCTCCCTATTACATGCTCAAGGTAGCCCCATCTTTTAGCCGTACTTGGTGACGCCGGAAGGCTTTATGTCGCGGAAAATTGCATATCCGCATATCGTCAAATGCTTCCAATGGCAACCATCATCACTCCCAACTGGTTCGAAGCCGAGTACGCCCACTTGTCATCAGCTCCTTCAAATGATTGACGGCGACCAACTTCTCAGACTGCTTACCAAAGTGTCTCTCGTTGATCTTGCTTCACTGCGCGCCGCCCTTCGAAAGTTGCACAGCATATACCGTGTTCCTAATGTGGTCATATCTTCCATTCCGCTGAGTAGACTCCACGCTTCAATCCCATCCTACATCCTCCCCCCCGCTCAAGCAAGCACTGCATCGACCCTTGACGAGAAATCATACCTCATCTGCATAGCGTCCTCCGTCAACGACAATGACCTTCTCGAAGCAGGGCCATTGTCTACCGTCTATGCGGGCTGTGTCGAATTTATACCAGGCTACTTCACTGGCGTCGGAGATCTTTTTTCAGCTCTTCTCCTGGGCCACTTTCATACCCCTAAAGGCACCGCCTCTTCTACCCCTTCACAGTTCCCACCCCTAGCTCATGCAGCATCTCATGCACTCTCCAGAACACATGCCATCCTCGCTCTCACACATCAGTCTGCGTCCGAGTTAGATCTCCCTCCTACGGATGACGAGCTAGACGCCCGCGAGCCGGATCGAAAAAGTAAAAGGATGAAAGGCAAGGAGCTCAGGGTCATTCAGGGACAAGATATATTCCGACGCAAGGAGTGGGATGGCGTCGTCAGAATGACAGCGTGGGAGGAATTCTGGAGCGATTCGATTTGATGCCGGCGATTTGAATCCTAGCTAAGAGGGTGGCTTTGGCAGAAATCATACACATCAGCAAGTAGCAAGGCACCAAGTGGCCCAGTGCAGCGCAGATAGAGGTTGTAGAGTTGTCCCCTTACTGGTAGATCACCGGACAGCGTGTGCCGGCGCTGTAACAGTGCCTGTCTTGGCAAATGTTAACTCCTTATACGAATGACCCACCTCAACATTGCATTGCATTGTCATCTTTGCTTGACCCCCTGAATTACCAGCAAAGTATGCCCCACAAGGTCCCTTGGAAGTGACACACTCAACCGCATAAATTGGCTCCCCGTACCGACGAGATCCAGTCAGCTGTGCATGGGGATATCGCACGAACCGTGGAGTTGTTTGGGAACAGTTGGCAAGACGATTTCATTAATACCGACCCGTGGCGTAACCCAGGTCCTAGTCCACCCATTCCAATAGGGTTAAAAAGGTCGTTGCTATGTTCAGTGTAATATGATGCCGCCAATTAGATATCGCGGCGCAAATGGAGCGCACTTAGAAGCAATGGCCGAGTAGCTCCGAGAAAGGCAGATACAAGGATCCGTCCCTTCTACGCCACCTGTGATGACGGTGGAGCAGCGAAGCGGCAAGAACAGTTTGTGGGCCGCTGCCCGCGGCGAGGAAAGTGCTACCTGCAGGGGAGTAGACCTGGAGGCCAAGCTTGTAGTCATCTCCGAGCTGCGGACCCGCCGCCCCGTGTTGGGCGTGCAGCTGCTGTGCGCTACAGCACAACGATTGGAGTCAGCGTGTCGAGTCCTGACCTGTCGTCATGCAAGGCTTGTTCCGGGTCCTGCTCGTTTGACGCTCTATCGACGGCAACTCAGCCTGGGCCGCCCCGAAGATTTCAGCAAAATATTAGATAAGCGATTGGGTCCAGAGTGAGACTGCTGGGCCGGGCCATTATCAGCCCGGGACACTTGATTTACCTGGCGGGGATACTCTTTCTCTTCACCGTCCTGTCCCTTATTTCCGGTTTCGCTCCTCCTTCTTTTTCGCTGCTTCAAGGTACATCACACACACCAAGCAGTGTACACCGCATCCTCGAGTTATTCGGCTCGATTGCGCGCTTAATCCAGCGTTCGTGATTCGAGACCCATGGCGCAACCGGTGTTTGATGGACACCCACTTGAAGAGTATTTCGAAGGCAGGCTCTCGTTTATTACCCCGTTTTTGTGCCTTACATGCTTGCCCCATGCTGTAGACTCCGGCGAAGCCGCCGAGCCCATGCCGGGGGGTGTAGCTGACTTCTCCCTCCAGCCCTATTTAATGGGCCATCCACCCACCTCCAAATATGCAGAGAGCATGGAGAAACTATGTTTCCTCATTCTTGACACGGCTCAGGTGAGCACTCACGAGTGTATCCATCGCGACATTGTGTACTCAGCAGTACATATGTACTTTCATCCCGTCTCCCACCATTTTGCTTCCCTTTTCCCTACAATATATGAAGTCCCTTCGCTCGCTGTTCTCTCCAGACTGTGCGCCCCCACGTACGCAAGCGTTCGCAGAAAGGTTCAAATATGGAGTCATCTCTTCCTCCCTATTGTCGTCGGCATTCGCCACCACACCCTTGACAGAGTCGCACAGACGGGGTGCACCCACCTCGTTGCCAGGAAACCTCTCCAATAATCATAGCAGAACGTCCAGTGTGGCGGAGAGCACGCTGACCGACACCCTCTCGCTTTCCATGCCTCCTGAGGCCAATATTCCCATTTGGTCCTTTACGCTTTCCTTCACTGTCGCCTTGGCTGCTGTCAGTGCTCGATTTTATTTTTTCGGCTCTCTGCTGCTCGCTGCCACGTTGTATCATATGCATGCTCGTAGACGGGATATACGCTCAAAACCTGATGTCATGACACCCGTGAGTCGTCCGTTCTTTGTTACGCGTGTCAGCCTTCTAACATGAACGACAACATCAAGTCTTTGCTGGCTTTGCAGCACTTGATCTCTGCTGGCCAGCTCTGGGACGCTGTGGTCAACGATACCCTCACCATGTTGGAGAGTGAGGAACGAAGGTAGCGTGATTCCCGAGCTTTCCCTCCACTTCCATTCATTGGTCCTATACAGCATACTCTACAGTCCTTCAAACCCGCTTACGCCATCTTCCTCCCTTCGAGTCGCCTTGTCCACGTCTCTTCTGACGACTCAAACACAATGCGATAACGTTCGCCAACTCCTCTCCGCCATCACGTCGCCCTCCGAATTGGCGCAGCTCTCCGAGATGTATGCACCACCATCGCCCATAAAACCAGCGTTTCCTAACAGAGGTGACTCCCGTCGACCCCTCTCTCACCCAGGCTCGCCTGCACGCGGTACTCAGGCTGATGGTACGAAGCGGTCGACGTGGAACGGATCCTATGCCTCGCTTGCCCTCGCAGGGACTCCACCTGCGTTCCAGCTCGCACGACGGGGGGAGAAGCGTAGATCCGATCTGAGTGCCCTGATAGGGACCGCCACACCTACTCCAGCCCGGATGCGGTCACGAAAGGCCTTGTCGCCGCCTCCGCCACCCCTCACAGACGTTTCGGAGGAGGAGGAGGGGATGGTGACGGCAGAATCGTCCGTGGCAGAGGACGAAGAGGAGAATTCCTTTGGCGCCGCCGCGCTGAGTCTCTACCGAAATCGGGTTAGTGGGGGTTTGCGGGCGTTCGAGCTGTCACCACGCAGTGCGCCCACGCCCCTGTCGCCCACACGAGGCAGTTCGACCAAACGCCGAACGACGATGTCCCCGGGATCCAAGTATACCAGCATGCACACAACGCGACATCCCTTTTCGCTCTCTTCGTTGCGTCGGTCGCTACAAAACGCCCTGGCCTCGAAGCGGTTTGCTTGTTCACATCTCTTGGCGTTGCGGTTCGAGGACGACGAGGACGAGGTGTACTGGGAGGACGTACGTTCTGTGATGAGCTTGTTGACGTCGACGTTCATCGATGCGTCATCACGACTGTCGGAAGTGCTGGACGAAGTCGAGGAGCACCATTTTGAGATGGACAATGCGGCGAACGAGAGCGCATCCGGGTTCGCATCCGGGTTCAACACGCTGAGCTCGCCACCTGCCTCTCCTCCTCCACCTGCGCCACGGGCGCACCACCTTTCACAAGCGATTGAGCGGATCGTCTCGTTTGCGCCGACGCCGACACACATCTCCCGGTTCGCGGCGCACATCGGCGCGATATCGTCTGCGTTGGACGACGCGCGGGAGCAGCTCGACCATTGCGTCGCGGCGCTCAAGGACGACCGGACGATACACTCACCGGGGCATTCCCCGCACTTGTCGAACTCGTCACAAAGCGACGGTGCTCCGCTCCCTCCGGGGCTCGTTGCCGCTCCCGTCGCCGACACTCACGTCGACGCCGCTACGAATGCTGACCCTGGCCCCAGTGCCGCTGAAGGGACCGGGACGGCAACCACGGCCACGTTTGTCGAGGCAACGGAGCACCCTGCGATCCAGGCATACGAGCGCCTCCGGCGGGAGCTCGGTCTTGCGCTGAGGGAGTGCGAGCGCGGTCGGGAGCGACTTGTGCATATCGTGACGCCGCCGACACCTTCGACGGAGGACGATGCGGACCTGGGGCCCGATCCCGGCTCGGGGCATGCCAGAGCGGACGAGGTGACGGTCGTGTCGCCGTCTGGCGAGGCCGTTCCGCTCGACCCGGCTTCGGAAGTGTCGACGACGCTGGAGATGACGGTCGACTCGGAGATGGCGATGGCGATGGAGATGGAGCAGGACGACGCGACGAAGCGGTTGCTACTGGCCACTTCGGCAGCACACCTACCGCCGCCGGGGATTGAGCAGGTGTTTGAGGCCGAGTCGGGCACCGTCGGTGCGTTCGCGCGTGAGCGGAGCAAGCTGAGCCGAGAAGAGCGGATCCGACAAGTGAGGGCGCAACGGGCGGGGATGTCGTCGTCGCCACCGCTGTCATCATCGCCACCCCTGCTGTCGACACCGCCACGCTCGACGTCTGGCCGGAACCGGAACGTGTTGGGTCCTACCGAGGAGGTCGTGCAAGAACTCAAGGACGTGATATGGAAAGTCGGTCAACGCCGTCAAAAACTGGACGCCGCGCCCCGACCGGCGTCGTAGTCTCCGCCCCTTCCCGTCTCTTCTCTTATTTGTGTTTTTATTACTTGGCTTTTTTGTTTTTTTTGTTTTGTTTTTACCTTGTCTTTATTTCTTTTGGGGTCCTTTCTCTCTCTCTCTCTCTCTCTCTCTCTCGTCTTTCTCTCTCTGTCTCGCCTTGTCCATGTCCATGTCCCGCGTCCATGTTTTATCGATCTTTGCTCTCGGTCTCTTTTCTTTTTACCGTCGCTAATCTACCTCTCCCGATTCTTCGTTGACGTCCCCCACCTTTTTTTTTTCCCTTTTGGCCACGTCCCTCCCTCTCTCCCCCCTTGTGCAAATGTTGTGAGTAAGATGCCATGCACACCGATCTGCGATCCCTCCCCCCTCCCTCACTAAAGGCAAGAGAAAAGAAAACAAATAAAATAAAGGCTTCTCATAGTCAACGAGTCTGAGCCTGAGCCCGGGTCTGAGCCTGACATGCACCCTACTCGGATCCTGCCCGTCCGAGTTCCCCGACGAAGCCTCGTCGTCGATTTGATCGACTGGTGAGACGGTCACGCTGCATAGTATGCATGGTTATGCCTTTCGGACGTCGAAACAAAAAAAAAAAAAAGGGTACTGAGATTATGGTATCTAGTCTTACACAGAGGAATCGCACGTTAGAGTAAAGCAAAAACAACAAGAAAAAAAAAGGGGGGAGGCGAGCACCAGAGCCAACGAGACAAAAAAAAAAGGAAAAAAAGAAAAACAAATCGATATAAATGACCCACGTGCGTTTCCGCAAAAAACGACGGAAAAAAGGGAAAAAAAAGTCCGACAACCGGATAGGTTTGCCTAGACATGGCGTCGTCGGCGCCGGCAGTGGCAAGGATGCAAAAAGACAGCTTTTGTTGCGCATAAATAGTGTAAGAAAAGACAGAGTGGGAAAACGATCCGCAGAGGTGGGGGGGGGGGGGGGGGGGGAAAAAAAGAGAAAGAAAAAAAAAAGCAAGCCGGAAACAACCGAGGGGGGGGGGGGAGGGGGGGGGGGGGGGGGGGGGGGGGGCTGAAAAAGAGTAAGGCAAACACAAGCACACGCGACAAGCCAAGCAGGGGCGGAGGTACGTATGTACATCGTAACTCGGATGCACGCTAGATGAAGCAAGGCAAAACGGAAGATTCGAAAGAAGACAACCAAACAAAAAATACACACACGGAAAACGAGCAGAGCAAGGGGGGGAGATGGCTGACGATCGATGATCCCAAGAAAGCAAAGGTCATCTCCCCCTCCATACACCTTGATCAGGATCCTTTTTGTTTCTCCCTTCTTCCTTCCTTCCAGTTCCCTTTTCTATCCTCCCCCGATTCACTTCATCTCCAGATCGTCTGGATTAAACCATTCGCGGAAAGCTTCAAAGTCGACACCCGCGTCCTCGGGTCGAAACAAGGTATGATCAAATTCGTCCAACGTACTCGCCACAGATTGTATAAAGTCGGTCGTGAGGAAGTTCGCAGGGACTTCGGGCAATGACGTCGTCGGTTGTGTCGCTGGGTTGATCGTTGGCGTGCCATTGACCGCGGACGGCGAAGGGGCCGTAATGCTCGAGCTCGTCGCACTGGGCGTCGGTGGCGCTGTGTTGACTTGTGCACTGCCACTTGAATTTGGGCCCTGTCCGCTTGCTGGATTGGGTGGCTGCTGATTCCGTGGCGAACCGTCCGCGCCGTTTGGCACGGACGGTTTGACATCCTTGGGCTGCTCTTTGGAGGGACCGCCCCCCGTCTCGGGTGGTGGCATCATCCCCATCGATTTGTTTTGTCCAAGACGGTTGTTTTGCGGGCCGGGAAAGGGAGGTTGTCCTGGACCCTGGTTGAACGGAGGTTCACCAGGGGTAGGAGTGCCCGCACCGCCTCCTGGCAGACTTGCCATGGCCATGCCCTTTGTGGCCGCGTGTAGGCCTTGGTGGTACTGTATCGTCTGGAAGACGGGATTGTCAGCGGAAAGGTAACAGGACGTGATTTGAACGGACCCCCATCATGCTTGGTGCGCGGGGACCACCCATCCCGGGACTCATCGTGTTCCCCGGTATTTGGGGGCCCATTGGTATACCCATGCCAGGGTTGGCCATCCCTGGCGGACCGTGTGGCGGGAAATTGTTCATCGGACCTGGCATCGGGCCTGGCCCCGGTCGCATCATACCCCCATTCATCATCTGCTGCGGCACTTGCTGCTGTTGGTGTGGGTATCCGACAGGGGGTGGCTGATCCATGCTAAGAGAAGAGCGCCGCACGCGTTTCCTGTCTGGAGGCGAACTCTCACTGTTGGGTAGCTGGCCATGCTGCAAATGGTACGAGATCAAGCCATCAGAATAACGAACACGCCACGGGAAAGTAGATTACTTCTTCTCCGGGCGAAGTGCTGTTGCGTTTCACTACGCGTGACTGAGACGGCTGTTGGGATGGTGGCTGTGGCTGCTGTTGCTGCTGCTGTTGTTGTTGCTGCTGCTGAGGTAGTTGGGGTGGCTGTGGCTGAGCAGGCGGCCGTTGAACGGACAGCTGCATGCCTGAGACAAGGTTTGAAGGACCGGGAGGACCCTGTGGCCCTCCTGGACCAGGCTTCCGCACACCCGAACTCGCACCTCGCTGCCGAGCCAGGTTGGCAATGCGACTCTGGGGGACTCACGTCAATAGCGGAGTCAACGCAAGGGAAATGAAAATGACCTTCTCCTCAAACGTAAGCGACTGCAATTCCTTCTCGTGGACGCCCAGCTCCTGCCTGATGGTTGTTAGTAGGTGGGTCGGGAGACGGCTGAGTTCGGCATTGAGACTGCTCTCGGGGGTGTTGACGGGCGTCTGGCGGTCCATGAGAGACGGACTGTGGTGCATCATCTGTCCGGGGGAGCCAGGTCGGCTGGGAGATCGAGCGAGCTGCGAAAACGGGGGCGTATGTGTTGACGGAACCGAGCCTAAATTTGCATTCGGGGGAAGCATGCCGCTACGGGCCATATGCGCCATATGGGAGGAGGGGCCCAGCTGATTCATCGGATTTTGCGGGTTCGGCCCAGCGTTGGCACCAGGGTTCTGTGGGGAATGGGCAATGGTTGGGGATTGGTACGGATTGATGCCGTTGGGACCACGATGTTGGGGAGCGCCTGGACGCTGTCCTGGCATGAGGGTAGTATAGTTTTGCGGGGGAGGAGGGTTTGCGCCCGCCGGGGCGGCCCCGGAGGCGGGTATAGGGATGCCGTTGGGCTGGGGGCCGGGGGCGACCATCGGAAAGGACATCTGGGAGAGGTTGCCTGGGAGGGAAGAAGGGGCGGGGCGGTCAGGGAGGTGTGGGACGGGGTGGATCCAGGTCAGGGATGGCTGCATACCGTTTATCATGCGGCCCACCTGGGGTAGTTGATGGTTGAGGGGTCTCGAGCTCTGCCTGAGGTTAGCCTGTTGTATTTGGTGCTGGGGTGTGTTGGCGGGGAGAAGATATGGGAGGGCGATGGACAGACCTGAGTGTAGATCATGGCGTCCTCCGTTCCTGCGCCGTTGCTTTTTGCGGTGAAGAGGACCCAGAAGACACTCCACCACCTGGGAGGGGGGAGGATGAGCCGGGAAGGGGGGGAGGGGGGGGGACGCACTCGAACAAGAGGCCCTGCTTGGCGTTGATTGGCGGGGCCGAGTCGGGGGGTATCTCGGCTTCTGCAAGGAGCTCGCGGGCTG
>JBBPMG010000353.1:0-25552 GCA_038090195.1 Boletellus deceptivus
GCCCGCTGCGTCTCCCTTTCGCACGTCGTTCAACACCACCGTCGCTCACGCCCGCACTCGCTCCAGCTCGTCCGGACCCTTCATCCCATCCGTTCCCTCCCCGCTTGCCCCCTCCTTTCCCGCTCATGTCCCATTGCATCCGTTTCCTTCCAGTAGCACTCCCGAGATCCACGTGAGCGTTCCTCCCGGACACACCAGGCGGCATTCGCGCCTCCACTCGAGGAACTTGTCCATCTTCTTCCCCAGACCACAGGCCACCATCTCAGAGGACGAACGACCTGGCGACGAAGAAGCTCCGCCCCCTTCGCCAGACCCAGTCGTGATCCCGGCTTCCGAGTCCGACGGGTTCCTTCACTCGGGCGCGGCGTCCAGACCCGAATTCAACGCCGCATTCACCTTTGGTGGTCTGCCAAAGTCAAATTCCGAGCCCAACGGTATCCCGACCTCGCGTTCCGGGGTCACCGCGAGACGTGGCCATCATCACAAGCATTCGCGCTCCCACAACTTCTTTTCGTTCCTTGAACCCGGGCAGTCACAAACGCTCAATGTACCGATCACGGATCAGAGTCTGCAAGCCGCGCCCACACTCACACCAACCTCCCCCTGGGCACCAAACCCAAGTCCGGGCAACGGCCTTCCCGCTACCGAACCCGCCCCACGTTCTGCATCTAATTCTCCTGCGATCCCCACGCCGAGTCTCATGTCGCCCCTCCGCTCGAATAGCGCCACGCTCGAGAGCAGGAATGTCTCTTCTACGGGATCCGCTGCCATGATCACCGCTTCTATCCAGTTTGCTTTGGGTGCACTGTTGTGGACGCGTGGGCAGAGCATCGGGTCACTCGCTTGTACTGGATTGGGTTATTGGGTCGTTTTCGATGCCTTGGGTGTCGCTGGGCCTGTCATTATTGCCAGACAGACGAGAAAGAGACCACACGGGATGTATGGGTCAGTCTCATCCGTCTCTTACTCTCCTCACGCAACTGACCCTATCGAGTCTAGCCCCGCGCGTCCCAGGACCACGTTGCTCTTCGCTCAATGTGTGTATCTTATGTTTGCGGGCATCTATGTCGCGAAGGAGGCTGTCGAGCATCTACTCTTGTCCGCCGGTGGTAATACGCACGGACATGGGCATGGTGGTGGGGCTGTACGAGGCGCTGGGGCCGCAGGCGATGGGCATCATCACCATTGGGGCGACGAAAATCCCGAGACACTCGGGTAAGTAGTCGACCACACCCCCTCCATCAGTGGACTCACCCAGCATTCAGTCTTCGTTTTCCTGTCTTGCTTGTTTGTCTCGTTCTTCTCTCCTTGATAGGTACCTCTGCTGTGTTCGGTCAACACGAAGTACTCCTGAGCAGTGGGTTGCCGTCCAGCTGTCTGTCACGCCCTCGCTCCTAATCTGCCTGTCCCCTATAGTAACCAACAAACATATTCCATCTCCCCTCTCTCTCGTGCGGTCGGGATACCAAGTCCCTCCGCCGACGGAGGGGCGTCAGCCAGGCGCCTATAGAATCTTTCGGAATCCGTATGCACTTCCGCCAATTTTGTTTTGCCTGGCGATCCTCGCCGCCGAGATCGTTCTAGACGTGTGAGTGTACAACCTTGTTCGCTCGCTTGGCGCGTATTCAGAGGTGGCGGATAGGGCGCACTATGCACCCTTTGATCTTGCGCTTGCGGCGCTAGAGGTGATCGTCACTGCACATGTGGCATTTGCTGCCTGTGTCGTACTCGGCGGGGTCTTGCTGCAAACAGCGCCATCGATGGTGCCACACAAGGGTGGATTGATGGTCCCTGTGAGCATTCGTGGCCCTACTGGGCGGATGGAAGCATTCTGGAGGGTTGTTAGAGAGGTATGTTCGCAGAAGACGCACACTGATGAGTCTCTCGGCTGCTGAACGGGGCGTGACAGATCGAGCGTCATGAGCACGTCGTACATTTACCAGCACCGCATGTGTGGCAAGTCGTACCCGCCGGGCAGCCACGTACTTTGGACGTGCAGATTGACGATACCCACGCACAATCCAACGCACACGATCGTCATACCCATCCTCACGACCATCATCATGACGAGTCGCATGCTCGTGTTCACTCGAGTGATCCCCCAGAGGACGTTCTCCGCACGACGTCGCCTGCGCTCATCATCACTCTCTCACTGCAGGTGCACTCAAGTCTCCCAGATGCGGACGTCCTGGCGTTGACGCAGTGGGCCAGCTCATGTGTGCTTGGGGCGTTTGGACAGGGTAATGTCGGGAAAGATGGGGAGTGCGCAGACGTGGAAGTCACTGTGGGTGTCGTGAGGGTATGACGTGGCCCGATCTGAACAATGTGGCCGTGATCGTGAGTGGTTCGCTCGATCTGGATCGTGTCCCCGATCGGCCTGAGACCTATATACTCCTATGTTTACAGACGAGGTCCGATACTGCGATCTTGAGTTGTGAATTGGCTCCAGATCTGATTTACCTATGACGGGCACTCTTGCAATGAAATGTATACCCTCAGGTTCGGTGTTGGAGGTTCTTTTTTTTTTTCGTCAATTCAAGGAGTTACACTCAAACCAGGGTGACTTGGCAAGATCTCATTGAGTGCCAGATAGGGTCTGAGCACTAGAAATCATTGAGGGTAAGGCCACTCGATCTGGGGCAATTCAACTAGATGGCGGCGGCGATGCGATCCTAGATTCAATAGACCAGTGACACGATGCTCCTCATCGTCTTTCAGAGGGGTCACCGAGCGCATGTATAAAACCTCCATCTATGCCCCGTTGACGGGCACACCTCGTGTCCTCTTCGTTCACTTATCCACCCTTGAAACTTCCAGCCACGCAGGCCCTTCGCAGACTGTTTACGTCCACCATGCCTTCCTCATACGCGACTACAGAGTCTCTGAGACTCCCAGGTGCGCCTATCAGTAGTTGCGTGGTCATCGTCCATGCGGGGCTGACGCTCTTGTGTACGCTCTCCAGGGCTCGTCGTCGTCACCGGCGGTCACCGTGGAATCGGAAAGTCTTTGAGCTACGCGCTCGCTCAGGCAGGCTCCCATGTAGCCATTATTTACAGGTGTGGTTTGTTGGTATCTTCATCTGACCCTTGTTCAACACGCCCTTGACTACCAAGGGCATCCAAGGATGCCCCCGAGGTAGCTCGAGAGATTCAAAACGAGTTCTCTCAAGTCACTGTCCGAGTATGTGGTCGTCCGTTCCGACTGTGGACCGCTCTCGATGGTGCTCATGTCCACCTCCACCTACAGGCCTACCAATGCGACGTGCAAGACTATGACAAACTGCAAGAGACGTTCAGGACAATCGAACAAGAGTACAAGAAGAACATCACTGGCGTCATCGCTGTCCGCTGCTCCTGTTTCGTCCCGGCTGTGAATTTCGCCCCTGACTTGACGATGTTGTAGAACGCCGACGTCTCGGTCGTGAAGCCCGCCCTGGAGCTGTCGCACGAAGAGTTCCAAAAGGTGTTTGGCGTCAACGTCTTTGGCGTCCTCAACACTGCCCGCGCGGCTGCCAAGTACGTGCCCTCCTTTACCTCGTTTTGAAGCGCGCGCCCGTGAGCGTCTTTTGCGAATTCGGACAGGCTTTGGTTGGACCGTCACTACGAAGGGTCGATCGTGATCACCGCCTCGATGAGCGCTCAGATCATCAACCAGGCGGCTCGTAACACGCCTCTGACTCAGGTACGGTCTCCCCGTCCTCTTCGCGTGGGGGGTTTTTCCTGATCCAACGATTTTACAAAAAGGCGTTTTACAACGCGTCCAAGGCGGCTGTGCGTCAGTTGTCCAAGGCGCTTGCTGCCGAGTGGGCCGAGAAGCGCATTCGTGTCAACACGGTCTCGCCGGGTTACGGTGCGTCTCGTTCCGCCTTCGGTCCATCCTCCGTCGTTCTCTGACCGCGGTTTTGGCGTGCGTGCGCGTATGTGTTTGCCAACAGTCAAGACCGACGAAATGGAGGAGGACGAGAAGGTGTTGCAGCACCAGCAGGAGAACGTGCCCCTTCGTCGATTCGCGCAGGTGACGTTTTTCGATGCTGTCTTCCGTCATCTACCGTTTTGCTCATCTGTTTTTGAAATCTCGTGTGTGCAGCCCAAGGAGATTGCGGGACAGACGCTGTTCTTGCTTTCGTCGCACGCGAGCTATATGACGGGCGGCGATTATCTTGTCGACGGGTACGTTGTCTCCGTCGTGACTAGTCTTTTTTTTTTTTTTGTCTTTTGTTGACCGTGGGTTTGATCGCTTGAAAATAGCGGCCAGCTCATCTGGTAAATCACACGACGAACCAAGGAGTCAACGAATACAAAAAAGCTTCGAAAGCAAATATAAAAGAAAATAAACACCAATCATGTGTATTTGTAGATGTAGACGGAAATTGGCAATGCGTACATTGGTTGATGGCAAATGTTGTCTCGTTGTCTCGAGTGATCCGATACGACCATGGGCGTTATGCCCGGACAACAAAATAAGTTAATTCGGCGTCGCAGACGGCTTCGGGGAACTTTCCTAGTGATCATGCAAAAACAGGGAACGGTTCCCCAACAGCCAGGACCGTTCCTACTGCCTACAAGGGTTGAAGAGGAGAAAAATAAAAAGAAACCCCCTAGACAACATGATCAGAACCCGACTCGGCTTTCATGTCCGTGCTCCCCACGCCCACGTCCACGTCCGTCTCGTTCTCCGTCGTCTCCGCCTTGCGTTGCTGTTGGAAGATGTCGACGTGGGTGTGCACGGTGCGCGACATGGCCACTTGGACGCTCCCACCGGGAAACGAGCCGGCCGAGGGCGTAAAGGGCTCTTCCTCCGTGGGCTGTCGACGCACGATCCGGACCGCCCAGAGGTAAAGCCAGCTGGGCCCCGTCTTCGTGAGTGGTCGTGTGTCTTGATCGTCTCCGTGAGAGAGACCCAGGCCGACTCGGACGATGATGGAAGAGAACTGGCATCGTACGCCGACGCGCGTGAGACTCGGATCGTCCACGAGAGAGGTGAGGCTCACCGCGATACCCTACGTGGAGACGGCACGGCGGGATCAACGTCTTTTAGCACGTATTCGCGCCAGATGGTTTTTACGAGCTCACAGTGATGGGACATATCTGCAAGGAACAAAAAGGATTCGGATCGATCCCGAGACGAGCATCGTGCGACTCACAACATTGAAGAAGATAAACATGGCCGAAGAACCAGTCGCGTAGGTGCCTACCATCACCACGAGAATCACCGAGTAGACGGAAGCTGTTCGATGACGATCGTGCCATGTTGGACATGACGACGCGAGCGTGTCCAGACTCACCAGACTCGATGATGATCGCTGATGCGCAAGAGAAGCTATCTTGAGTCCCTTTCACGAATGACGCGATATCTCTCTGGATTTTCCAAACCTTGAAAGCGATCAGACCTGCCAAGTTCCAAAAAAAAGGATGAGATTCGAAAATGGACACAAGGGAGGCCGAGACGCACATGTACACATGAAGTTCATAACAAGAGTGATTGAATAGAACACTCTGACGCGCGCAGCAAGTGGATCCGTGTACGCGTTCTCCCCTTGGGAAGTGATGCTGAGCGTGTACATCCAGAGCACACCGATCGCTGCATTCGCTCCTGAGTCAGAGGCATCCCTCCTGACAGTGGAGAGGTCGCTTACCGATGTCAGCCAAAAACAACAAGAAAGGAATGAGAGCAACCAAGCAATTTCGGCTCCATACAACATAAGAGCGATACACCTGCACGACTCCCCTGAACACCATGGCTGACGACGACCGAGAAGATACTGCACTTACGATAAACGCAGACGATATGATAGTCACAACTACATACGCCGTATCTTTCACTATGTTCTTCCAAGTATCGAAGGTTCCATAGTATGAATCGGGGTAATTTGGTATGCCCGTATTCAAGATGAACGCGTCCATGTCACGCATGATATCGATCACCAGGTGCTTCGAGTAGATGGATGAACGGCAAAGATAAGATCGAAAGGAACGTGATCCGCTTACCACGGTGACAAAGAGGAACAAGGAGACAGCGGTCCAGAGAAGGTAGTCTTTCTGTCGAGTCTGTCTTTTTTGCAGCACCTGTAGACATTGTACGAAGGTCCAGAAATATGCACCTAGACGTCGTCAAGCAAGGGAGATGGTATCGTTGATCGTCGCAACATACCGTACAAGAGGGACTCCAAGAAGACACCGACGAGCTCAGCTTTGGCAACGGAGAGCGACATCGCGGGTAGACTTGGCCACGCAAGGTGAGACAGTGATGGTCGCTGAGGTACATGCTTGATATCCAAAATTTGTGTAGACCCATCGAGATATCTCCTTCCGTCGGCGCCGGTCGCTTTTGAGGTGTTCAAGCACTGACTGATTGCGCTTCAAGCGATGTCTTGGACTGTCACCTCGTGATTCAGGCATACGGTTCCTCTGCACAAGGGCCGCAGCCGAGCCTGCCATTACCGTGCAGGGCTGGACCGTGCGCACGTGCCCGGCGCTAAATTATCCTAATTAGGAAGACTGGCATCGTGCTTAGGTAATAGTTCCTATCTACCACTGGTTCGTCTGCGAGAAACATATTCGTATACTCAGATAAACGCGCGGTTTCTCATGTCCACGATTCATGTCCACGTGGAGGCGACCGACGAAAACTTCCAATTGATGCACGCTGTCCTACTTGCGTCGAGCTCGAATCTTGTGGCAGATTCACGACCTTGTAGGGATGTTCACAACTTGCCAAGCAGTGATTGGCTCGGATCGCGAGCCGTCGGGCTCAGTGTGCCTCTTGTAGTACGGCCTCGCTGATCACAGGCCACCGTCGGGTCTCGGAGATTCTGGTCAGCTGACTTCCATCTGTTCCGGCGGACGGAACGACAGTGACGCAGCCTCGATCGTATGTGGTGAATCTCCTTTCAGTCGACTGAGACCGATACCCCACAACGGTTGTGGCATATAAACAGGTATTGAATTATCATTCTGAACACCGCCGAATCACTATTATGAATGATATTTTACTTACATTCTAGGGTGTCCTTCAGTACTACTCAGGATCTCATTTTCAATCTGGGGTATTGCCAATCAAGATAACTATGCAGCACTCAATCAGATTTCCACATAGTTGACAATGAGGTCACTCAATCCCAGAGGGGCCCAACTCATCAAATCTCAGGGGCCTTCAGGGGCGAGCATAAAGCCTCACTAAAGGTTCGTCGTGCAAACGTCTCATCGTCCACCCATTCACACTTGTTGCTGTTCTCTCCATCCAATATGTCGCCCTCATATAAGACATCAGCATCTTTGAATCTCAAGGGTACGCCATCGATAGCTGGCATCGTACATCAGAGCTGATATTCCTATGTATGCTTTTCAGGCCTCATAGTTGTCACTGGTGGCAATCGTGGAATCGGAAAAGCTTTCAGCTATGCGCTCGCTCAGGCAGGCGCCGATGTAGCTATCATCTACAGGTTTGGTTTAGCAGTCACTTGTTCATTCCTCGCTCACCACATTCTCTATGATTAAGAGCATCCAAAGATGCCCCCGAGATAGCGAAAAAGATTCAGGAAGAGTTTCCGAATATCCGAGCCAAAGTGCGTGATTGTTTAACCCATTCATCTGGAGCTCTTTTCTTACTTGCCGCACTGCAGGCGTACCAGTGCGACGTGTGCGACTTTAACAAGTTGCAGGAGACGTTCCAGAACATCGAGAAAGAATTTGACAGGCGCATTACTGGTGTCATTGCCGTGCGTGTTCTTCTATTTCGTCCGATTTGTCCTTCCCCCTCTCCCTAATCCGCGTCGTAGAATGCTGGTGTCTCCGTTGTGAAGCCCGCCTTGGAGCTGACCCACGAGGAGTTCCAGAAGGTGTATGGGGTCAACGTCTTTGGTGTCTTCAATACCGCTCGTTCAGCGGCCAAGTGAGTTGTTATCTTCTCTCGTTCGAAGTACTAACGTGAGCGTGTTCTGCAGGCTTTGGTTGGACCGCAAGGAAGAAGGCTCCATTGTGATCACCGCCTCGATGAGCGCACAAATCATCAACCAAGCAGCTCGCAACGCGCCCTTGACTCAGGTACGCCTCTTATCATCGCATGGACAGTCCTGAGACCTTTCCTTTCCTCCCAAAGGCATTTTACAACTCATCCAAGGCGGCTGTACGCCAGCTCTCGAAAGCACTTGCCGCCGAGTGGGCGGAGAGGCGCATTCGTGTCAACACCGTCTCCCCTGGTTACGGTACGTTTTCGCTTTCTGGCGTACTCCTTTTTCTTGACACATCCGAAATTGCACCTTCATAGTGGAAACTGACCAGACATCGCACATGGACAAGAAGGTCCTGCAACACCAGCAGGAGAACGTTCCTCTCCGCCGGTTCGCCGAGGTCAGTGCCGCGGCTCGATCGTGGCGTCCTTGATTCTAACAACAAATTGCTATTCTTGTAGCCTAAGGAGATTGCCGGCCAGGCGTTACTTCTCCTCTCGCCGCATGCGAGCTATATGACGGGTGGCGACTATCTCGTCGACGGGTATGTGCTAACACATTGCTCGACCCTTTCTTTTCGGCGCATCGAGCTTACGGCGGCTATCTTTGACAGTGGCCAGCTTATCTGGTAAATCGACCATCGGGAGCGCGGGATCTGTGAATGCAGCGAGAAGAAGGAGAAAAGTAGCATGTTGCTAGTCGCTCTGAACATGAACACGTGTATTTTTAGCAAGTGAGAATACAAGCGCGAGTTCCGTGGTAGAGGCCTGAGTCGCTGCGAACCCAGTAAAGCATAAGGATATGATTCATATGTTCATGAGCCGCAACGTACTTCAGCCCGCCAATCAAGCGAGGGTTGACACTCTCACCCGTTCAAAATAAAAGGACGTGGTAAGTCCTAAATCACATCTCAGCCTCAATATCGGCCATTCTTGCACCGACTTGCGCCTCCTCGTCGTGGATTCCGCCAACGCGCCTATGCGCTGTCTGTTACTGGGCGTCCTGATTACTCTCCCCAGGACATGTCGTCTGCTGTCCAGACAACGCCGTCTGGGTCCCGTTTGAGCGAACAATCCACTGCATGGATTGGGTGTTGCAGCTATTCTCGTGCGAGACACCCAAACCGACTCGAATGATGACCGAAGAGAACTAACGTGAGCCAAGCGCAGACAGAATGCATGTCGAAGAGAATCAAAGGCACAACAGGATTGTGAGACACAGTCATCGACAGGAAATGCTGACTGACCACGATGCCCTGCACGAATGAAGCACAAAGCCATTTTTCGTTCAGCGTCTATTCGCATCATGTTTTAGACGAGCTCACGATTATCGGACACAACTGTACCCAATTAACAAAGTTAGCACCATCACAGGATGTGACTCACGAGATCGAGGAAAATGAACATGATCGGAGAATGGTCGGTACAGGTCGCAATCATCACCACAAGAGTCGCCGAGTAGACAGCGCCTTGAGACGAGGCCGTGTTTAAGAAGTAATCATACAGTGATAAATCGAAACTGACCGGACTCGATGACAATGGCTACCACGCGAGAAAATTCACCCTGCCAGTGGCTGCTTTCCACGAACTGCACAACATATCGCTGCATTCTCCAAATCTTGAAAGCAATCAGACCTGTTGAGTGTTTTGAGGGCACTAAAGTCGGAAATGGATACGGGCACGAGCAAAACCTACAAGTACATATGACGTTTACGCCAAGGGTAACTGGGTAAAATGCTTTGACGCGCACGGAGAGCACTTTGCTAAAGATGCTCGGCCCGGGGGAAGTGATACTAAGCGTGTACACCCAAAGCACGCCGATCGCTGCAATCGTGCCCATCAGAGCCACCCCTCTAAACAAACGAGAGCGCTGCTCACCAACATCAGCCAAGAACAGCAAGAAGGGGATCACAACAACCAAGTAGTTCTGATTCCATACAATGAAGGATCGATATAGCTGCACGATCGCCCATAAACGTTGTGCTTATGGCAGCGCCGTCAACCGTGCACTTACGATAAAGGCATCCGATACGGTTACCACTGCTACGTCCACAATGCTCGTTGAGATGTTCCCCCAAGATTTAAATATTCCGTAGTATTCGACAGGGCGATTTGGTGTGCCCATATTTGAGGTGAACGCGTCCACGTTGCGCATGATGGTGATTAATAGGTGCTTTGGGTACAAATGTGAAGACGTATTTAAAGAATAGGGCATTCACCTACCACGGTGGCAAGGAGGAACAGTGAGACAGCAGTCCCGAGGAGGTAGTCATTTGGTCGTTCTTGTCTTTTTTGCAGTACTTGTATACACTGTATGAAGACTAGGCAGTATACACCTGCGCGTTAGTCAGCGACGAAGATGACATTGGCTACGTCACAGCGCACCATACAAGAACGATTCCAGGAAAACGCCGACAAGTTCACCTTTGGCCATCGGAAGCGACATGATAGTTAGAGACGTCTGCGGAGTCAACCTCTGCAAAACACCCAAAACCTCGCCTAAATTCAGGAGAATTGATGGCTACAACCACCGTAACGACCAACTCCGATTGGTGGAGGTCGGTCAGGGTGGCAGTGGTGTTTGAACTGCAAGTGCAGCACCAAACATTATCTGATGATGGCAACAGAGGCAGATTACATATTAGTCATTTGCATTCTGCTAGTATACACCATTTATGTAGGCAAAGCGAGCTATCTACTATGACAGAGATGCTTGGTAGGTCTCCTTATTGATAAAGTTGTCCAACGCGGAAGATGCCATCGACCCGCATGAGTGTATGCTGAGTAAGCAGCCACTGTAAATGACATGTACCATATGCTTACTCAGCTCGCGGCGCACTCAACATGTCTGGGTCCTTTTCCGCATCGGCTGGAAGACGATGATAACCGGCGAAACGAACATGCTGTAAGTCTAAATAGATGTTGCAGTAGTCATGGTATGATTGAAGCTCACCCCACATACTGGAATGATCTCTGACACAGTGTATGAGATATCTGTCAAAGGGGTTCTCATCTTGTCACTGAGACTATCGAGACAGTTCAGAGCTAGAACTTATGGATATAGATGGGGCATATATTGCGAACAGTCCGGTGTCAGTGCTAGGCAATGGCACTGGTCAGCGCTTCAGCGCTGACAGCCGTGCCCGCTCGGGTCACGGGTAAGGGCATGCGCTGGTACAGGCCTAGGCACTCGTGCCTAATCCAAATTTTGCGCTATCGTCGTCGCCGTCTCACGCAGGGTGCATTCATCGTCGTGCCCCCTCCCCTTTCCGTCTACCAAGCGCGCACACACACCACTCTTGCCCTCGCCGTCTCATGTAGGGCGTATTCGTCATCGTGCCCTCATGCACCGTCGCCGTCTCGCCCGTCCTGCACTGGCTGCACATGACACTGATCCGCACAGCGTTGCAGCCGCTGATGTCGCAAAACCCCACGTGACACGCGCAGCGACCAACCAGGCGAGCCACCCGGAGACGAAGCTCGCGAGGGAGCTGGCACTGGAGTCGTATGAGTCAATGAGGCAGGAGAGGGAGAGACGGCCGAGGGAACGAGTGGGCAGAGTGCCCATGCAGATGGTTCCGCCACGCGGGCCGAGAACGATGGCACACGTTGCGTCAATGGTAGGAGCATTTACGCACTTTTTCTCACCTCCTCCCTCCCTCAGCTTCACTGTCTCGCGCCATGCGTCAGAGCGAGCGCATGCACAAAGCAGACAACCTTGTCTGCGAGTACGTGTACTCGTTCATGCGCTTTTGCGCCCCGTCCTCGCATACGCACGTTGGTGTGTATGGGCTCACCACGCGCTTCCGTCCTCTCGCCTTCGCCGTCATCATCACCGTCTCGCACGTGCACGATGCAGACCGCGTTTTCCGTGTACGTGCACTCGTTCACGCGCTCTTGCGGCCCCGTTCTCTTGCCCACTTTAGTGCCGTCTCCACCGCGTCTCGCACGCCTTTCGGATGGACGACCCTTGTGCGCCCTCCTCGTCCTCTCGCCCTCGTGCGGTCGCCGTCACCGTTTCAAGCGCACGACACAGACGATGGCGTCTGCGTGCCTGCCTCGCGTACGCACAGCCACGACGGCGGGCATGAGCCCACCGACTCCCGAGCGAGCCGCGCGGGTACCCCAGAAAAGAAAAACGGCCAAGGCTTCTGAGGACCAAGGCGAGATGGTAGCAATGGTGGGTGCACTGTACGAGCGCATGGGGCAATGTGCACAACCCGCGTGTGCCACCCCTATGGGTACACGCCCGTCATAACCCACACGCTAAACCATACCCGCACCGTCGGGTGCGGGCAGTCTTGCGGTACTGGTACGGGTACGGTGACGAGTAAGGTGCTAGGTACCCCGGGGTATACCCTTGCCAATGTGTGGGCTCTGTATACACAGCGAGCCGGAAAGAAGAAGAAAAATAGCGTGTTATTGCTAGTCGCTCTGAACACGTGTATTTTTAGCGAGCGAGAAACGAGGAGTACGTCCATATTTCGTGGTAGTGGCCTGAATCATTGGCTCTTCAGAATGGATGCAAGCGTTTACTAGGTTAAAGCGTAAGGACATGAACATGAGTTACAACATACTTCAACCCGCCAATCAAACGAGGGTTGACATTCTCGCCCTTCCAAAAAAAAAAGGACGCTGGAAGCCCTAAACCGCATCTCAGCCTCGATATCGGCACTTCGCATGCCGACTTGCGCCTGCTCGTCGTGGATTCCGCCAACGTGCCTATGCGCTGTCTATTACTGGACGTCCTGAACACTCTCCCCGGGACATGTCGTTTGCTGTCCAGACAACGCTGTCTGGGTCCTGTTTGAGCGAACGATCCACTGCATGGATTGGTTGTTGCAGCTGTCTCCGTGCGCAAGACCCAAACCGACTCGAATGATGACCGAAGAGAACTAGCGCGAGCCAAGCAGTGTGTGAAAGAGAATCGACAGCACAACGGGATTGTGAGATGCAGCTGTCGACAGGGAACGCTGACTTACCACGATGCCCTGCGCGAATGAAGCAAGGCAAAACCATTCCTTGTTCAGCATTTATTCGCACCATGTTTTAGATGAGCTCACGATTATCGGACACAACTATACCCGATTAACAAGGTCAGCTCTATCACAAGGTAAGCGCAATCTGACTCACAGAATTGAGGAAAATAAACATGACCGATGAACCTTGAGTGTAGGTGACTATTGTCACTACAAGAACTGCCGAGTAGACAGCGCCTCCAGACGCTGTGCTCAAAAAGAAATCATGCGGTGATGTATCGAAACTTACCGGACTCAATGACAATGACTACCAAGCGAGAAACTTCACCTTGGCTCACAAAAAATCTTTGCATTCTCCAAATCTTGAAAGCAATCAGACCTGGTATGTGTTGTGAGGGCGCTAAAGTCGGAAACAGATACTGACGAGAGCAGAGCCTACAAGTACATATGACATTCATGCCAAGGGTGACCGAATAAAATGCCTTGACGCGAACAGAGAGCACGTCTTTAAAGACATTCGCACCTGCAGAAGTAATACTAAGCGTGTACACCCAAAACACACCGATCGCTGCAATCGCGCCCATCAGAGCCATCCCTTTAAACGAACGAAAACATTACTCACCAATATCAGCCAAAAACAACAAGAACGGAATCACGGTAACCAAATAGTTCTGATTCCATACAATGAAGGAGCGATACAGCTGCACAACCGTCCATAAACGTTGCGCTTGTGGCAGTGCAGGAAACCGTGCACTTACGATGAACGCATCCGAGATGATTGTCATTGCTACGTACACAATATTCTTTGCGACGTCCCACCAAGAGCTATATGTTTCATAGTATTTGACAGGGTAATTTGATGTGCCCATATTTGATGTGAACGCTTCCATGTTGCGCATGATGTCGATTACTAGGTGCTTTGGGCACAAACGTGAAGACGAGTTTGAAGAATATGGCATTCACTTACCGCGGTGGCAAGGAAGAACAGCGAGACAGCAGTCCCGAGGAGGTGGTCATTTGGTCGATCTTGCCTCTTTTGCAGTACCTGTATACACTGTATGAAGACTAGTAAATATATACCTACACATTAGTCAGCAGTGAAGATAATGTTCGCTAGTTGCATCGGAGCGTACCATACAAGAGTGATTCCAAGAAAACGCCGACAAGTTCTCCTTTGGCCTCCATGATCGACATGATGGTTCGAGATGTTTGCAGAGCATTATGCAGTTAGCCTCTGCGAAACATCCAAAACTTCGCCTAAAATGAGGGGAATTGATGGTTACGACCACCGAAACGACCGAACCCGATTGGTGGAGATCAGTTAGGGTGACAATAGTGCACTGCATCGCTACAAAAAAGAAAACACTAAATATCATTTTATTTGATAGGGAAGATCATGGTAATTAAGGTAGATTCTGTATTGGTCATTGGACTGTGCTAGTAGTACATGCCATTTATGTAGGGAAAGCGAGCTGACAGAGATACTTGGTTACAATTGGTAGGTCTCCTTGTTGATGAAGTTGTTTACAGTAAATAGAACTGGTTGTAAATCTCGATTGAAGCTCGCCTCATATACTGGAATGATCTCTGACACAGTGTATGAGATGTCTGTCAATGGGATTCTCATCCTGCTAAGACTATCATAACAGCTCTGAGCTAGAACTTAGGGGTGTATACATGGCGAATAGCATGATGGGCCAGTGCTAGGCAACGGCACCGGTCAGCGCTTCAGCGCTGTCAGCCATACCCGTGCGAGTCAAAGGTAAGGCTATGCGCGGGTGTAGTTGCAAGTCTGATTGCTACTAGCCTGAATTTGGCGCCATCGTCGTCGCCGTCTCGCGCAGAGCATCGATGAACGATTCATCGTTGTGCCTCCTCGTCCCTTTTCAAACTTCATCTGCCCAGCATACACACACACGCTGCTCTCGCCTTTGCCATCTCGCGTCCTGCACTGGCTGCACATGACACAGATCAGCACAGCGTTGCAGCCGCTGATGCTCGCAAAACCCCGCGTGACATCCGCAGGGACCAGCTAGGTGAGCCACCTGGAGACGGAGCTGGCGAGGGAGCTGATACCGGTGTTGTATGAGTTGATGAGATGAGACGGCCGAGGGAGTGAGTCGGCACAGTGCATGGGGCCCATGCAGATAGTTCCGCCACGCAGGCCGAGAACGATGGCACACGGTGCGAGGGTTGCATTGATGGTACGAGCATTTACGCACTTTTTCTCACCTCCTCCCTCCCTCAGCTTCACTGTCTCGCGCCATTCGTCGGAGCGAGCGCATGCACAAAGCAGACAACCTTGTCTGCGAGTACGTGCACTCGTTCATGCGCTTTTGCGCCCTCGTCCTCCCCCTCGCCCCCGCCCTTGCCCTCGTGCCCTTGCCGCCACTGCCCCGAGCACATGACGCAGACATGGACGACGGTGTCACGCATCTGCGTGCCTGCCTCACATACGCACAGCCACAGCGGCGGGCATGAGCTCACCGGGCAAGCTGCGTAATACCCCAGAAAAGAAAAAGGTCAAGGCTGCTGGGGACCAAGGCGAGGTGGTAGCAATGGTAGGTGCACTAGCGAGCGCATGGGCCAATGTGCGCAGCCCACGGGTACCACCTACAAAGGGTGGCACCACGGGTACATACCCGTCATAACTCACACGCTAGACGGTATCCACACCGTCGAGTGCAGGTGATCTCGCGGTATGGGTACGGGTACGGTGCTAGGCGCGCTGGGGTGTACACTCGCCAGCGCCTAGGTATCGCTGCACAGCATCACAGGGGAGTGTAGGTTCTGGATGTACAGCGAGCCAAAATCACATGAAAGTTCGGCGCAGCCTCGATACGGGCCCTTCTCGCACCGACTTGCGCCTCCTCGTCGTGAATTCCGCCAACGCACACCAGTGTCTGTCACTGGGCATCCTGAATACTTTCCCCGGGGCATGTCCTCGTTTGCTGTCTAGACACAACCATCTGAGTCCTGTTTGAGCGAACGATCCACTGCATGGATTGAGTGTTGCAGCTGTCTCCGTGCGAGAGACCCAACCCGACTCGAATGATGACCGAAGAGAACTAGCGTGAGCCAAGCAGTGTGTAAAAGAGAATCGACGGCACAACAGGATTGTGAGATGCAACCATCGACAGGAAGTACTGACTTACCACGATGCCCTGTGCAAATGAAGCAAGGCAAAGCCATTTCTCGTTCAGCATTTATTCGCACCATGTTTCAGATGAGCTCACAATTACTGGACACAACTGTACCCAATTAATAAATTTGGCATCATGACAGCACAAGCATAATCTTGGCTCACGAGATCAAGGAAAATGAACATGACTGGAGAACTGTCAACACAGGTGACGATCATCACCACAAGAACCGCTGAGTAGACAGCGCCTTCAGACGCTGTGTTCAAAAAGGAACTGTACAGTGATAAATCGAAACTTACCGGACTCGACAACAATGACTACTAAGCGAGAAAATTCACCTTGGTTCCATTCCATGAACGGCACAAAACATCTCTGCATTCTCCAAATCCTGAAAGCAATCAGACCTGTTGAGTGTTTTGAGGACGCCGAAGTCGGAAACAGATACAGGCGAAAGCAGAGCCTACAAGTACATATGACATTCATGCCAAGGGTGACCGAATAAAATGCTTTGACACGAGCGGAGAGCGCATCTTTAAAGACGTTCGTGCCTGCAGAAGTAATACTAAGTGTGTACACCCAAAATACACCGATCGCTGCAATCGCGCCCATCAGAGTCATCCTTTGAAACGAACAAGACTCACCAATGTCAGCTAAGAACAGCAAGAAGGGAATCGCGACAACCAAGTAGTTCTGACTCCATACAATGAGGGATCGATACAGCTGCATGATTGTCCGTAAATGCTACATTTATGACGGTACAGTAAATTGTGCACTTACGAGAAACGCATCCGAGATGATTGTCACTGCTACGTACACAATATTCTTTGCGACATCCCACCCAGAGCTATATGTTTCATAGTATTTGACAGAGTAATCTGGTGCGCCCATATTTGATGCGAACGCTTCCATGTTGCGCATGATATCGATTACTAGGTGCTTTGGGCAAAGCCGCACAAATGTGAAGACGAATTTGAAGAGCAGGGCATTCACTTACCACGGTGGCAAGGAGGAACAGCGAGACGGCAGTCCCGAGGAGGTAGTCATTTGGTCGTTCTTGTCTCTTTTGCAGTACCTGTATACATTGTATGAAGACTAGTAAATATACGCCTGCGCGGCACAGTCGCTAATCAGAGACGCAGATGACATTGATGACGTCGCGGCCTACCATACAAGAGCGATTCCAAGAAAACGCCGACAAGTTCTCCTTCGGCCTCCAAGAACGACATGATGGTTTGAGACGATTGCAGGGCGTCATGCAGTGAGGTGGGCGCTAACGTGCTCTGACATGTAAAATGATGTAATTTCGTTACTTTTAGTTTACTGGGTTTCCGCCATTCGGTGCCGGTGAACACGCGCACCCCCACTGGCCGCAGCTCGCAATCGGTCTTATGGGGGCCGCTCCACCTATTTGGTAGGAAAGTATATAACAACTTATGCATAGGAGTTTAAGAACGACCCACTCATCGTCTCACCTGCTCACCTGCACTCCTCGCTTCAGCACAAGCTAGCGAGTGCTGTGACATGAATTGGCAATCGCACACTCGGCGCTCCAGGCTGCGAATGTGGACATGTGGATGCAAGTTCTAAGCGTAATCATGGGAAAAGAACGATCGATGTTGATGACCACGATGGTGATCCATGCTTGTCCCGGCGCCGACCCTGTTGTGTGGGGGTTTGGCACATGTGTGAAACTCTCCTCGCGATTAGAGGCATTTCTGAGCTCCGGTCGCAGAGTGGCCCGGGATACTTGTCTGAAATGTTGACATATTCCCTTGTGCAGGATCAGTCGGAAGGTTCTGGCACGATGGCATCCTGTCGAAGCTTCAATTTTTTTTGGGTGTCATGGACACGCGAATGTCTGGGCAACCGAGTTTGGGTGGCCTCGGCTAATCGCAGTCCAGCTGGCCTCGGAGGAAGCACTCGTTTTGAACATTCTCTCATCCACCGCCAGCGATGTGAGAACAATCCCCAGTTGATGTGCCTGCGGCCGCCATCAGCAACCTCGCCAGCACTCGGTTTCCCACCTTCGCCCATCATTGCCTCGACGCTTGCGCCTTTCCGCTCCACTGTCGCAGCCCTCCCCGCACCACCGGCCTCACCCACTGGGAAGAACGGTCGTGGCATTCGCTTAGCCTCCGAGTTTCAAGATCGTACAACCTTCTTTCCTTCTGCGCCCGATGTTCTGTCCTTCACGATGATCTACCATCCCTATGGCGCATCGTCGAGCTACTTGTACGCTCGTGGGGTGCGTGGTCCCGCCAAATCTTCTCATGAAATAGCTGACAGGCACGAGTTAGGATGAAGAGCATGTCAGCAACAATGCTGATTCGATTTCTCCCCGCAGTTCCTCCCCTCAATGTTTTCATAGCTTTACTCCTGTGAGTACTCGAATCCAATCTTCTTCGTTCTGAGCCCTAGTGTTTTTTCAGAGATTTTCTACCGAGACAATGCTGCAACTGCCACAGGGTGGTGGATTAAAATACCCAAACGGCTCTGGTGCAGGGGGCATGTATTCCTCGAACGAGCACTCGTCGATTAGTCTCAGAGTAAGCAATGTGCCACTGAGGCAGTCTAGTTCTGGCTGACTCGTGCGGATCTCTCAGAGACGGACCTGGCGCACGCTCAAAGGATTCGGGCATGCCGCGAAACGCCAGATGTCGTTCGTTTCGTTGCGCAACTTAAAGTTTGGCCTTGGTAGACCCTGCCATCATAATTTAGAGAACGAGTCAGGCAAGTGACAGTCGTGTAACTTGTGCTGGAGACCAATCCACGTTTTTTTCAGTTTTCATGTAATTGGGTGCCTGCGCTCTTCAGGGGAGGTGTTTATCAGCGCAGCCAATCTCTCGTTTCAGATACCATGCATGCTCTCGATCGTACTGTAGGCTCACTCAATGTTATCCACTTTTTTTTGCACGTGCAGGTTGACCATTTGGACGAGGTTGCTCGCAAGCCTGGTAAGTGCACCGAGACTACGAACAAATCGTGAGAAGATCCCGTTACTGGCCAGTATTTTGCGAGCGGAATCTCGGCGGCCGACTGATGACTATTGTCGGCAGATTGCGGAATCGGCGGACATTCAAGTTATCAGTACGGCACTCGGCAGCACGCAAATTTAAGCTTAAATTTATTTGCAGCCAGGCGGAGTTGCGAAACTAGGTTAATCGCCTGCCGTCCATGACGAGCCCGAGCACGTGTCGCTTCGGCGCCTCGGCAACGAATGCCCGGGAGCGGGATTTGGGACATGTTTTGACTAATCTGCTGCACCATTGACAGGGTTCGGACTGTTCAATTAGTCAGTCGACCGCCCCTATCCGATCTCTCGCGATGATTTATATACTACCTCCTCGCCCCAGACGACTCGCCATCCGCCATGTCCCAAGACCACGAATCCCAGCAAGGCGACCGCGCCTCGCCCGGCTCCATAGAGGCCACCCCGGGAAAGCTTCAGCAGGATCGGGGACGCAACAGACCTCGCGCAGTCTCGGGCACCTCTCACGTTGACGTGGCCTATTTCAATCCGCGAGGAGTCGGAGCGCTGCGACACACACTGAGTAGAATGTCTACAGCTCCGAGCGAAAGTACCCAAATCGCAATCCCCGAGGAGCTCCAAACAGCCGATGTAGTCGGCGAGAGGTTTGACTTTGAGGCGGTGTTGCGCGACATTCTCAAAAAGTGCGATAAAAGACCATTTCCTTGTCTCGTGCTGACAATCGATCTTTGTTCCCAGGCGCGATGAGGCCGACATCAAGTCGCGAGAGCTCGGTGTGTTGTTCGATCAACTCCGTGTCGTCGGGAAAGGCGCTGCCTCGTCATTTCAACCTACCCTCGGTTCCCTCCTAAATCCCACGAATGTTGTACATGCCGTTCAGAGCCTCCGACATCCCCACCTGCGCGAGATCATAAGTGGCTTCCAGGGTGTTGTTCGCCCTGGGGAAATGCTTCGTACGCTGCTTTCGAAACGAACTATCCTCAATCGAGGCTCACGATATCATCAGTTGTTCTCGGACGTCCAGGATCAGGATGCTCCACTTTGCTGAAAGTGCTAGCGAATCGGCGTGATGAATTCCATGCGGTCGAAGGAGAGGTCTACTACAACTCTCTCTCGCCAGAGGACATTCGCCTTCATTATCGGGGCGATGTCCAATATTGTCCCGAGGACGACATACACTTCCCGACATTGACTGTGGAGCAGACCATCGGGTTTGCAGCAAAGACACGTGTTCCTCGGGCGCGTGTTCAGGGAACATCACGCACGCAGTTTCGGAAGCAAATCACCGATATCTTGATGACCTTGTTCGGCCTGCGACACGTCAAAGACACGCCTGTTGGAGATGCGGCGTTGCGAGGGGTGTCAGGGGGAGAGAAGAAGAGAGTGTCTATTAGTGAAATGCTGGCCATGAGAAACCTGTTGGCCTGCTGGGACAAGTACGTTTCACTACTTTTCGACTTTCTTGATATCCATACTACTCACTCCATAGTTCAACGCGAGGTCTGGATGCGTCCACCGCGGTCGAATTCGTGCATGGCCTGCGCATTGCAACCAACGTCGTGAGGGTGGCCACGATTGTGTCGATTTATCAAGCAGGAGAGTCGCTGTACGAGATATTTGACAAGGTCTGCCTGATATACGAGGGTCGAATGGTCTACTTTGGTCCTGCAAACGAGGCGCGGCAATACTTTGTCGACATGGGATACGAGCCAGCGACCCGGCAAACGACGTCTGATTTTCTGGTCGCTGTAACTGATCCATACGGGCGTCGGGTTCGACATGGCATGCGTGGGGTTCCTTCAACGGCAGAAGAGTTCGAGGAGTACTATCACAAATCATCGATCGCGCGGATGAATCTACAAGACATGGCCGCTTTTCGACGGCAATACGTGGGGAAGGAGAATCTCGTTTCAGCTTATCGTGAAAGTGCCACAGCCGAACACGCGAAGCATATGCAGAAGAAATCACCGTATACGATATCGATCCCTATGCAGATACGAAGCGTGATAGGAAGGAGGGTTCAGATACAAGTTGGGGCTATTTCACTTCTTATCATAACTACTAGGTGGGGGCCTTGTGATTCTTGCAAGTGAACTTTTTGACCAGCAAGAATCTAGTGTATTCATCCTCCAAGCCATCATTCTGGGGACGACCTTTCTCCAACTCTCGACAGACACCACAGCGTTTTTTTCTCGCGGGGGGATTTTATTCTTGTCTGTCACTATCTGTCATCCTCCCCCTTGTCTAACAACGCTGCAGTGCCGTGTTCCTACCTACTCTGTTCTCAATGTCAGAAATACCGTCCCTCTTTTCACTGAGGCCTATCATCCAGCGTCACCACAAGGCAGCCATGTATCACCCATTCGTCGAGGCGGTCGCACTTACCCTAGTTGACGTGCCGACGACTTTTATAACCATTTCGTTGTACAGCATTGTCCTGTACTTCTTGGTCGGGCTTCAGCGCACTGCCGGTCAATTTTTGTGCGTGGATTTTTCCTCTTCTGCGCCCTTGCTTATGCAAAACCTCCCTGATAGCGTGTTCTTTCTGTTCGAACTCGTCACGGCGCTCCTTGGGAAAGCCCTGTTCCGCAGTCTGGCAGCAGCCTTCAAATCGGAGGCACCTGCCCAAGCATTCGCCGGTATTCTCATACTGGGATTGTCCTTGTACAGTAGGCGCTTCACTGGTCACAGACCTGGTCTATATGCTCATGCATTCTAATTAGCCGGTTATATTATACCACAGCCCTCCATGATCGGTGCTCTGCGATGGATTACCTATATTAATGCAAGTCCTCCGCCTTTCTTGAATCCGTACAAACTTACGGGGAGCATTAGCCGCTCAGATACTCGTTTGAATCCCTCGTAACGAATGAGTTCCATACGATTGACGGGCTTTGTGGGACGTTCGTCCCAAGTGGCCCAGCATATGCCTCCTTCCCTGACAGTAACAAGGCTTGCACGACAGTTGGTTCACAAACAGGGAATCCATATGTCAATGGAAACCTCTTCGTGTCCCTTTCATACGGGTACTCCTACAGCCACCTGTGGAGGGTAGGTTACGGTTTTGTTTTGCTTTCAAGCTAACCTGGTGTCGTCAGAATTTCGGGATTGTGGTTGCATTTGCGATTTTCTTCATGATTCTCCTGCTTATCTTCACCGAGTTTAACACGAGTCTGGCTAGTGCAACATCTGTCGTGTTGTTCAAGCAGGGTTCCATCTCTTCTACTGTCAAAAGCACCTCAAATTCCGTGGACGAGGAGAAGACAAAAGTCCCGAGTTCTGCGACGTCGGTGTCCGATGGACTACGTGAAAACAAGGAGAATGCCAGAGAAGCATTGAATCGCGAGCCTGGGATGAAGAATACGTTTACGTGGCAACACATGAACTACGAGGTCGCAGGTCGACGGCTTCTCAATGACGTCTCGGGTTACGTCGCCCCGGGGAAGCTAACAGCACTCATGGGCGAGTCCGGAGCAGGCAAGGTATGCGCTTGAAATCACGTGGCTGGTTGGTGTTAATGTTTCTTTGAAGACGACTCTGTTAAACGTGCTAGCGGAGCGCACCGAGACCGGTGTCGTTTCAGGTACCCGTCTCGTGAATGGACATCCTCTGCCCCTCGACTTCCAGTCTCAGACGTAGGTCGCTTGCTTTTCTCGAGGTTGTGGTATGCTGAGCGAGTTGTCGTCAGTGGCTACTGCCAGCAAACAGACACCCATCTTGCGACGATGACGGTCAGAGAGGCATTGCTGTTCTCTGCAAATCTAAGGCAACCTCTCAGTGTTCCAACGGCCGAGAAAGAAGCCTAGTAAGCATTCCTTCTGTCTTGTGTGATTGTACTGATTTCTTGGGTTTTCGTTGCAGTGTCGACAGATGCCTCAAAATGTGTGGTTTAGACGCGTACAGAGATGCGGTAGTTGGTTCGCTTGGCGTTGAGATGAAGAAGAGGACGACGATCGGGGTAGAACTGGCTGCCAAGGTACGTCCGTGGTCTCGAGGATGAGGGTGATTGTTGAACGGCTCCTTCCAGCCCAAGCTGCTGTTGTTCCTGGACGAACCGACTTCTGGACTGGACTCTCAGAGTGCGTGGGCCATCGTCTCGTTCTTGCGGGACCTCGCAGACAGTGGGCAGGCTATTCTCTGCACGTGTGTTCTTCCCGTTCGTGGGCGCGCACAGCTTGCTAACGGGATACCCCACTCAGGATCCACCAGGTTGGGAACCAATATTTCGAGACGTTTTCGGATACTAACGTGGGATGATGCAGCCCTCTGCCGAGCTTTTCCAGGTGTTTGACCGACTTCTCTTGCTTCGAACGGGTGGCGAGACCGTTTACTTTGGTGATGTTGGCTTTAGAGCTGCGACGCTCATTCACTATTTCGAGGGGAACGGATCACGTGAATGCGGGCCTGAGGAAAACCCGTACGTTCATTTGTTTTGGTGGGTGACTCTGAGTGCATCATTACGATGAACAACAGTGCCGAGTTCATTCTCGATGTCATTGGTGCTGGCGCAACAGCGACCAGCAAACAAAACTGGCACGAGATCTGGACTAAATCTCCAGAGGCAGCACTCGTTTACGACGAGATTGATGCTGTTGTTACTGAAGGGCGGAACACACCCCCGGTGTCTACAGCTGTCGGTTCGGGGTTTGCGACTCCTTGGGCCTATCAAGTATGGAGACTGCTTATACGCAATTTAACACATTATTGGCGAAGCCCTACCTACTTGATGGCAAAGCTGATGCTGAACATCGTGGGTGGCCTGTTCATTGGGTTCACGTTTTTCCAGCGCAAGAACACCCTTGAGGGCACACAGAACAAATTATTTGTGCGTCGCGACTGTGACTCCATTATCTTGTCGCTTGATATGTGATACCCTGCTAGGCGGTGTTTATGGCATTAATTCTAAGCGTCCCACTTGCGAACCAGCTCCAGGTCATATTTCTGGGCATTCGAAGTGTGTACGAGATCCGAGAACGTTCCAGCAGAATTTATTCGTGGCCCGCCCTCGTGACATCTCAGATCCTGGTGGAAATCCCGTGGAACGTTTTGGGCTCAACCCTCTTCTTCTTCTGCTGGTACTGGACTGTCGGGTTTCCGTCAGACAGAGGAGCATATACCTACCTCCTTCTCGGGATTCTCTTTCCGATTTACTACACCACCATTGGGCAAGCGGTCGCATCGATGAGTCCCACGGCGGAGATTGCGGGGATCTTGTTCAGTTTCCTCTTCTCGTTTGTGCTGACTTTTGACGGTGTCGTTCAACCGTTTTCGCAACTTGGGTGGTGGCAATGGGTGTACCGAGTGTCGCCTTACACGTACCTTATCGAGGGATTGGTGTCTCAGAGTGAGCGACGCCGCCTCCCTGAGATTTATCTAACCCGCTGGTCGACAGTTCTTTCCGGGCAATCGATTCAGTGTGCGGCAGAAGAGTTTGCGGTGATCCAGCCGCCCTCGGGTTACACTTGCGCGTCCTACCTCGACCCATTCGTCGCGACCGCGGGCGGGTATATCCAGAACCCGAATGCAGATTCGAGCTGTCTGTACTGTCCGGACAGCACCGCGGATGCGTGGCTGTACCGAACATTCAACATTCAGCATTCGCATCGGTGGCGGAATGTGGGTCTGTTTTGCGCGTTCATCACGTTCAACGTGCGTTGTCTCGGCATTATTTTCGCGGGGGAAGTATTGCTGACGATGGGTCGGGCTACGCGTTGGCAGATTTGTGCCATGTATGCGTTCACGTACGTGTTCCGCATTCGGTCGTACGGGAGGAGCAAGGCCGTCGTTCAGCGCTGGGCGTCACGCGTGCACAAAGTACTGTCAAAACCATTCAGGGGATGGAAGCCGAAACATGGACCGGATTCGAAAGTGGACGGAACGGAATGAAGTAGTAGATCCAATAATGTGTCGGTCACCTTTGGTTTTTTGCAATACGTCGTAGCGCTGGGCATTATTATAATCGCAAAAGTATGTCTCTGTGATCGTTCAAACAGCATACGCTGTCCAGGCGGTAAGAAAAGAGTCAGAGGGAAGGATGCCAAGGCTTGCCGAGTTCAAGGTTTTGTGACATCATCCACACCTGCTTTCCCCTCTTGCTGGAGTTTTCATCTGTGCATACACTGAGTCATGTCAAGCGAGCGCCCTCGACGGACCGTCAGATCTCAGAGATCACATTTCAAACCTGGCAGGAAAGCGGGTAGAAGAGTGGCGCACAGACAATATACCACGACTCGGAGCCGTAGCGACGAGGTGTGGGTTGACCCTGCGAGACAGGGCCGTGCCTTTCCCCCCTCCTCCAAAAAAGGGACACACTCGAATCTCAGAACGACTCCCAGTCCTCGCTCATAGCATTAGCCCACTGGCACTTGAAGGCCAGCCATGGGGCCATAGGCACCCCGGTCCCTGACACGCGCACGTTCCCAATGTCTGCCCATGGCAATCGCTGATACGATGCCTGCGTGACCGTTGCGATCGGTTCGCAGGGGGCGTGCAGC
>JBBPMG010000354.1:0-25427 GCA_038090195.1 Boletellus deceptivus
GGTGTGGTTCAAGAGGTTGCATGCTGCTGCACTCCCCACCCTTGAACTCGATCGTGCTGGACGACCATCAGTCTCACTGACCTTGGAGCATCTCCCACGCGAGACCTTCAGCAATCGCTGGGAACGAGTTGATTTCACCCTCAGAGACCACTGAAGACCAATGTTGACTGCGTGTCGCCGCCTGGCGGGCATCCAATACTATCGCGCACGAAGAAAAGCTCAATGAGACATCCCGCATGCCGAACGTCACGAGAATAAGACGTGCTAATGGCGTGCAATGATAGAAACTTGAACTACACCTTACCTAATATATCGTACCGGAGAGCCCCCATCGGCCCGGGTCGATGTGGCACCCGCGGCTCGGCATCCTATTGTGTGGGCATACAGTTTGAAGTCCTGAGTAACGGAGAAACCCTACAGAGAAGACAAGGGAACCATGCGTGGTTTTAGCGCCGATACAGACCTTGCCTCCATTGAAGCCTTTGAAGGTCATGCCACGCTTGCTTTCTAAACGAGGATTCACGACGAGCTCCGAGGAAAATATAAATCCTATCAGCGATAGCACAACAAGAATGTCCATGCAAGACTGGATGTGCATCTTCGCCTCTCAGCCTCCAATGTCATCATCGATGCCGCATGTGGCACTAGGTTCCAACCAGTGAGTTGAACGAACCGGACCGTCCTCTTTGCGGCAGCTTCTTTTATCTTGGACGACCACTAGAATGTCTAGGACCAACTGTCATGTCAACAAATTTCCACAAGAATGCTACCACATTGTTCGATGGTGCCGTTGTGAGTATGCATCTCATGAGGACAATAAAACGAGATTTTACGGCGACCGGATCTAAGGGGGAGACCCACAATAGATCCCACACAATCCAACCTACTCAGTAAAGAGGTGGGTTCCGTTGACGAGGACTTGACGTCTGACTCTCACTGGCTTGAACGCCGTCAGACGATGAGCGTTGAAAGACGTAGGTGAGAGAGGCCACTGACACGGTCGAAAATGTATACAATCATGTCAACAAACTTCCACTAGCATGTGGACTGCTGCCACGCCAATACATAGTGTCTGCGGGCTGTTCCACTATGACCTGTGTGTGGTAAACAATTGATCTGGATGGGTTAGGTCAATTCGCCATCGCCCAAGACCAGAGGTTCTATACACATGTAGGAATGGTCCGCCCGTCGATCTCCTGGTACCATATCTCCCGCAATGACAACAATGCAGCCCAGGGAAGGGTAACGCGAACGTCCACCAGTCGCCGGTCATCGTGGACCAGGGGCGTATCTCTTGAGTAATATCGCATACGGTCATTTTCAAACAGATTACCTGAATGACAAAATCACGGGTACGGTTTCCGCCCATAATGAGTTGCTCATCTAACCACTGCATGTCCGGATAGGAAAAATTGGTGCGGAAAACTAGTCTCGCTTAGTCCTGTGATGTCGAAATTGCAGCTGCTTCGTGAGGTGAGGTGAAGTGAGGACCTTAGGGTGAATTTGACGCCGTCGGGTGGCTGTAACGTCATTTCTTCGAAACATCATCCTCGAGGCTGGTTTTCTGGAAGCTTGAAGAGGCTCCGTCCTTGTCGAACGTAAGGAATTCTTGTCGTATGCGCCAAAATTGATGTATGTACACGTGTTGTACACGGCAATCTGTTGAGTGATTTTTTCAATACTGTCATGTTTTAGAAGGCCTGAGGAACCGGATCATGGGACGAATAGGTTGGATGACTCACAGCAGGCGTCCACTTCTGCTCGCCACCGTCATCATAGGGTGAAGGATGAATTTCGGCTGAACAATGCCACCAACTCAGATCAAACCAAGGGCGCCTCCTCCGGCTGTATACTCAGCTAGACCTGCGGATACCGAATGGGACGGAGATAAATTTCGGACTCCGAAATGTAATTATTTTCGTCTGGTACTGAGTATTCTACTTATCTACTGATCTAGGCACCCTAGCATACACGGAACCTAAATTACCACTCCTTGTTGTCGTTGCATGTTGTACTTTCACCTCTCGCTGCCCAGCGTTCTAGCGCACGCCACCGTCCGTCATCTTCCCGCCCGCTACTCGCTATCAACAACTTTAGCTGAGTGGCGTTATTCAATCATATCTTCGGAACTTTATCCTGCGTGCGGTTGCTGTCACGATGACAGGACACCTGGTGCTTTGAACTCAGATCCGCAATGCAACGCAGCAAACCGACTGAAACGAGTGAGGATTCAGTTGCGCTTTTTGAAGCCTGACGGTCATACATTGATGTTTCTTATTCGTAGATATTGTTGTCTTATGAAATATGGATCGTAATCGATACCTGACCTAACCCGAAACGCTCGTTGGCCTCGATGATGTGGCGTGCTCAGGAGTGAAGCATAATGCATCGATGACCCACCCGACCCTGGCCACGCTACTCGGTACATGGCATGGCCAAGCTCAAATTACTGATACGCCCATTACAGACTCGTGACAAATATGACAGCATGATCGAAATGTCCGAATAGTGGAATCGCCAAGTAAACTCTCTGCTGAAGTTCACTGTTGAAGGCCTGGATTTTTAGGGTCCCTTGACTTTATACACGACGAGAAACGTAGGGACGGTGTTGGACGCATTTCGGGCAGTCCACTACCGTTTTATGCCCGAGGAGTATACCAAAGTATGAGTATACATCACGCCGTCCAAACACGTCGAACGTCGTGAAGGAATATGTTCCTGCCTCCCCACGGAGCATCACATTTTTCATGTTCATTTCCTCCCGACGGACCCGCATGGAACGGGCTAGTCTTCCCAATCCAGAGCACCTTCGAGATTAGAAGGGTGTCGGACGGCGATCCACAAAACGTACCCAGTCGGGAGACTCCGGATTTCACAATCTTACCGCTATATGCAAACGGACGTACAACGTACTCATCACCTCGTGGGGAGAAGAACTTGGTGAAGTTATTTGGGAAGTGGCACCGCTGACCCATCCACGAGAACGGATTCCATCTCACCACCTATGCCGTTACGTATGTATGTAGCTCGCGACGAACTGCGCACAACCTATGTATGGTTGCAAAACAACATGGATGTGATAGGCGAGTAGCCGCAACTTTGCGGCTTATGTCCTTCACGTTGACAACGAGGCTACTACTTTGGGTTAGTCTCGCTGACCTCGATTGTGAGCTATTTCCTGTAAGACTTGTACAGCTAAGTACTTGTTTCGTCCTGGTCTTTGTTCTTTTTGTAGACGCTAGCGAAATATGCTGATTGGCGGAGATGCTGATTGGTGGAGATAGTATCACGAGGGTGAGGTACCATATATCATCCTCGGTAATTGAGACGTAAGCCATTCCAGAAATACGAACAACGCGCTCATCGAGCATAATGAGCGTCATTGGGGATATGTGGATGGCCTGCAGTGGCCTTGTTTGGGGTGTTCCTGACGCGCACCGCGATATCACGGAGCCCGTCGCATCTGACCCTGACTCGGCCTTTTCCACTGTATGGTCGTGCTTTGGCGGTGAAGCTTTGAAGGCGTGCGACCTCTGCTTGGGAGTCCGCGAGAAACAAACAAGACAGAAATATCGCGGTGATTCTAAAATCCATGGTGTTTTCAAGTCATCCTTCGCACCGCTATGTGCACATTGATCACTCAGCTCTGTTATCTACTTCGGGTCTGGCTTCCACCACGCTGCTGCGCCCGAACCATGGAGATAGGCGACTTCGTTGGGTCCATGAGAAAATACCACCTACTCTGGTCATTTGTAAAGCCCGCCGGGGGGGTTGGGCGGCGGGAACAACGCTCAGCGATGCTCATCATTCCAATGAGTACGTACACGTCATGCAGCCGCTCACGTTCCTGCCTCACGATATCTATTTCTCTCGCCGTCTTCCTTCTTGCGTTTTTTTTCCCGGGCGGCATGAACCCATCACATTGTGGAGTCTGACCGCCCATCATCGGCGGGCCTGGACAATGGATCGTTCGCACGCACGTAATCTCTACAGAGCATTCCTGTTCCAAGAATAAACCCCACCGTCCCCACGCTCTCTGAACTGGGGTTCCACAGGCGTTCGCAAACGAGGTGTCGTACTCGGAAGACCTACTTCGGTATCGTGCTCGGTTCCCTGGGAGTTCGCCGTTCAGGAATTGTTTCAATCCGGTCGTAAACATTCACAAAACGATATAGATAAGAATCAGATGGTCAGATGTCCCACGTGAGTGACTAAATGATTGAATGTGGGAGAACAAGAAGAAACTAGGATGACGAGGGTTCACAGAATCTTTGATCAAACGCCACCACCCCTGGCCCCCCTGCCCAGGAGGGCATCTGAGTCGAAAACGTCGATCGGGCCTATCGTGTCCTTGGCGATAAGAATATTACGAAGAAGAGCGGAGGGACCTAGGTAGGACTGGTGATCGGTGCCCGGCCCATCGACTTGATAGATGACGACCAGGCTCGGGAGACCGTAAGGGTCTGCCACCAGTGGTAACTGCTTTCCGCCCTGGTCCCACATGCGTGTCCGTGGAAGTCATTACGGGAATGGATTGGCGGGAGGTCAGTGAGAATGATTGCACTTGGGTGAAATGAAGTGGAATCCGGCCTTGGCACTTTCTTTTGCTAGAATGAAGGCGTGTGCAGCTCCTCAAGGTTTGTCACTGGTTCGGAGATGCGGCCCGCCGCGTATCGGTGTTGGCAAGAGATGATGCGGAAGTCGATGAGCTGCCTCGAGCGCTCTAATGCCCAGTTCCCTGCATGGCCGTCGGGTCAGCTGTCGACGATGGATCCAAGGTCGCGCGTCGCAACTGATACAGTTCTTCAAGGAGAAAATCCTCGGTATCTGGCGCCTAAATGATCCGGGAGGATGGGCCTTGAGACTGAGACTCTTCTGCATTTTGATTTTTCTACGGTGAGTACACGGTAGTTTGAACATGAGAGTAATACTCTCCTACTGAGTAGACTGGATCTCCGTCGGGAAGAATCGACGTGACCATCGATGCGGCGCAGGACGTTGCAGGAGGAGATCGTTTGGGCGTGCAGACTCCCGTACGTGGGGGCGTAGGCACGAAACAGAAAGACGGTCCTTAGCATGCTGAATGCGAAGGACCTCGATCGTGACCTGAAAATTCTTCCGATGAACAAAAACAACGTAGGCAAGAGGAATGGTTTTGGGAGTGTGGCTGGCATCGACGTTGGGATGGTGAGAGAGGGTGAGAGCAGGTGAGAGCAAGGCACACGTTTGATACGAACTTCTGACATGAGCACTCATGTTACCACACTGTCCACATAGAGCACGCCCAGTGCCGACCGTGACATGCCCGATCATCGGGAAAAAAAAGGGGGGGCGCGTCAGCTCAGTCTTGCGCCCCGATATCGACGGATGTTGGTCGTGCATGTTACGCCGGAACGATAACCACACCATGTAGACGTTGCACCTTCGTTCTTGACACTCGGGAATGGCGAATGCGACACGACCACGGAGGATGAATTTAAAAAACTGGCCGGTCAGCTTCGCGCTTCCTTCCTCCACCCCCAGAGCAGACGGTGACCGTCGGAAAGGTGAAAAAAAAAACGCGTTTCATGGCTCCTTGATATGTTCCTGATTCATCAGCGCTCATCCTCAGGTCCTACCCAGTTCGGAACGATGAAAACATGCCCCCTGGCCCCCTGCAGGGTACGGAGCGTCCGGTACGGTCCAGCGGTGAGGGGGGACCTCTGTTGGCCGCCATTGTCCGTCAACACCGCAGTGGTCCCCGGCGGTCACAGTGAAACAGGACGCCTCAGGACTGCGCAGTCGCAAGGAACACCAGGACCCACGAACCAGAACCTGACAAGCAAGAAGATAAGACGGTTTGAATCAAGTATACCACACACGGCGTCGGAAGCCCATCCGGTGAGATTAGCGAACCCTTCGACACCCAGTACCATGCGGACAAAATGTTTCGGTCCCCCCCCCCCTCCCCGCACACAGGAGCCATCTCAGTTGAGGCATGTGGTAAGATTAGTCCGTCGCATACAGGGCTGGAATGTGCGAGCGCGACCCACAAAAAGAAATAAAGTAAGGCTGTGGACCGGAAGTCTGGCGTGATGTGCTCCACCCACCAAACAATGACGTTCATGCACCAACCTATATCTGTGGCCGCAGCTAACGCCCGTATTAGCGGGGTGTTACGCAACAGGTCTGAGGCGCGTAAATGACACATGGGAGCGTCGAACGGGGGTCGGGGGGCGGGGGGAATATATTTGAGCACAGGCAACGTTGCTCCGCTCGCCAAACAATGACGTTCATGCGCCAACCTATGCTAACACCCATATTGGCAGGGTGTTACGCAATATCTGGGATCAAGACTCGAAATGCATAGCGGCACCGTTGATGTAGACATGATGCACAACCTGTCCACCTTTCGACGAGGACCGTCTAGGGACCTTGAAAACTGTGCCCCACACTCGTGGAAGTGGGTGGGATTCGGATGCCGTCAAAGATGATGACACGGCCGTGATGGATCGTATCAGACAGGCTACACATTCTAACATAGCTTTAACCTTACAACTTTCTGATGTTTCAGGATGCTCTCGAATCTCAGCTTGGTTTGCGCGGGTTCCCGAGTCGCAGTCCGGATGTCTGGTTTGAGCTTGAATCACAGATCCTTGCGCCCTGGGAACTTCGGGACTGACCATGTGACTCCGGCTCAAAAAGGAAAGGGAAGCCGCCTCAACGGAGGCGGGCATCACCAAGGTTCCCATAACCCGCGGGCATGGGTGGTCATAGAGTGACGACAAAACCATTAATGGGTCATCAAGCCGGAAGTCCGCCCAGTGCGGTATTGCCATCGACAAAAAAAAAACGGACCACCTCCCGTCGGGACTCGGGCACTTGAAATGGCACCCGTTGGATACACTTATCGCTTATCGTAACAAGTCCTACTCTGCGACCGCATTATCGCCACCCTTTGCAGCGCGTACGGCATCGTTCTTTCGTCTCGCATTCTCTTGCCTCAAATACTCCCGAATGTCTCCAGGTACGACGGGCACACCATTGTATGAGCCCGGCACGGGCTCGCCGAATCCCTCGAATAGCTGAAAAAAGAATAGACGCGCGTTTAGGTCGCCACAAACAAAGGCCGCATACACAAATAGCATACCGGCACTACACCCGTCCACACCCCTTGGACGAGCTCCGAGTTCTGCACGTCCGATCGCTCGTCGTGCGGTCCCTCTGCTCTGACTTTGGCGCTTGCGGTCAAGATGCGCACCTTGAGGATCCGCGTGCTCTGCATCTCTGCGTTTGTAGGCCTCCGAGTGATTTCCCACCGTCGGGGCAGGACGCCGTTGGTGACGAGGGCCATTGCCCAAGACTTTTCGTCAACATCCTCGACGATGGTGGCGACACCCTGGAGGACTGCAGAACGATAGTTGTAGCTGTGTGAGAAGGGTGCCAGAGATAGCACCAATCCATCGACGTGGGTCGCCGCGATGCATACATGGAGCCCATCCGATTCAGATGTAGATGAGTCAACAGCGGAAGACGAGACCCTCATAAGACGACTGGACGTGTGACCTGAAATGGACTTAAGGTGATCAAGAGCAGCTCTCCGGTGGAACGTGCGGCGTGCACACCGTGCAGGTAGCAAGCAGGCGCATCGTCGCCGCCTTCAGGATAGACGCCGATCTTGCCAATCATGGGCAATATGATTGGCATGCGTTCGTGAGGGTCATCATATGTGCCAGAAGGTGAAGGCGGAAGAAAGGAGACGTGCACAACGGACGCAGCGTTGACAATACCATGGATGGTATCGTAGTCGTACGCCGCTAAAAGAGGACTCAGTCGGCTTAGGTTGCCACAGCCGGAGCCTCACCTCGTTTTCTGATCCTGTTTACGGTATTTCTCGGTCCCTTTGGATAACTGAACGCGCCGTCGATGTCCATCCTCAGCTTGATGGGAAACCGGTGCGGACGAGCAATCGCCCTCCTATATTAAGGATTTCTACGCAGACCGAGCTGTGATCCACTCCGGGGCCCGTGGCGCTCCGGCACTTTGCGTAAGACGAGGCACCAGCTGCAATCGGCCCAGCACCGGCGGTCCACCGGCGGTCAACAAGAATAGCACAAAGCCAAGCTCCACCAATCAGAGCGCTCAGACGAACCTGTCGAGCGGCGAGGTTGTTTTGCAGATGGCCACGGGAGGCGAAACAAGCGTGGGAACGTGCGAAAGTGGAACCAGTTCTCTCGCGACTGTTCCAAGATGACAGACCAAGTACCTTCAGAGGAACAGTCCGCCGGGTCACGTCTTTACCGAGGGCCCGAACCAATCCCGACTCAGTCACTCGGTGGTCCTGAGCAATGGCAACCGAGGCCGGTTGGGGATAACGCACATTGAGATATTACGATGGTGGGAAGGCAGAACTTTTCAGGCAACCGGTTACCGTTAAACCGGTGTTTGCCAAATCCTAGCCAGTCCAAATCACCATCTTGTTTCCTGAGGTAATGCCTTTTAGTATGGCATGAAAGACCAGAACTTTCCACGACCGTGAGCATGAGTGCTGCATGACGCTGTGGAATACTCTGAATATAGCCTGGCGAATGCAAGTGACCCAGCTGAATATATAAGTGAATGAGCTTGATAGCCTGCGAACACGTCTTTGATATATAAATCCGGTTGATGACTACCGAGGGTCGCCGAGGTGCGTGTTATCGTTCGGCTCGCATCCAGTCGGGATCCCGTGCTCAAACTTGAAAGGGAGTCCTTCCGGAAGATGGGAGTTCTTTGAACGATATGTCAGCTCAAAATCTTTCTGAAGCGCACGGATTGAAACGTCTGGGAGCTGATAATACAAGAGGTTAACATGAGCCTCTGAGCAACATCCGACGAAACCGCTCTATAGCTGCGCGGCGCGTGGTGTCGTGGCGCCGCTGCGTGGACGGTTGTTCAGCAACGATCTGAGAGCGCCGAGACAGCGAAATAACCTAATCAACCCTGAAGCCCCTACAGTTTCATATGTCGTCCGAAACTTTCTTCATCCCTTCCCTGAGTGCGCTGGTGACACAGGCGATCGCATGACTTCCGCTTGTCGACTCCTAGGACAAGGTTGGGTCCCACGGAGTTCCACGACAAGTCACGCAACACTGGATCGATTAGCGGATAGTCCTGTGCTACCGATGTAAGCCGGCGAATGATAAGGCTCTGCACAGAACTTCCCCAGGTGCAGAATAGCCACCGGCTGGTGTCACATGATGTGCCCTTCGTGACAAGTTGGACCTATCACCGCCAGCCCGGTTGCGGTGCGACTTACTAAGGCCACGACCGCGCGTCCTGGCCATTCGTTGACATCACCAGGCTGGTGTACTCAGCGTTTCCTCCAGTCGCCCAACGCAGTTTGCTGTCCGGTGTTGTCGTGTAGTAACCCATTTCATCTATCACCATTTTGGGGGTAACACGCAGTCTCTCTCGATTCTAAGCGTCATCTTTGTCATGAAAAACAATTTATCTGAAAACTCGTTTACTAATCTCAAGCGAACACGCGGGTCCAAACGCCCTCCGGTGTTTAGCGGTAGGTTATGACGGTCAGCGTTACTCGGATCCACTAATACCGAAATCCGACCTACCTTGACGAACTAACCCCCTATCCAGTCGCATATGGGGCTTGGAATATGGGACCACCCTTGTTGCGGGGATAGCCGCCACATGCGGTGCTCTTGAAAGCCATTTCGGTGAACGATCGGTGTTATTGGGTTTATCGATCCGCACGGAAGAAAGGAAGTGTTTTTCCCCCGTGAGTGCGTCAACCGAGATCAAGCTGGAGCCCGACGTGCGATTCGGCGACTGGCCCGCCACACGGCACTCGCGAATCCCGATTGATAGTCTCTCGATCGGTCAAACTGTTCAGACAAGCTCGCGGGGTCCGGGCACACGAAAGCCGTTCATGACCGCCTGTCTTGACGACAGTTTTTTTTTTTTTTTTCAGATCATGAAACGGCGCAAGGGATGGGCCAGATAGCACCCCTGACGACTCTTCGTCACTGTAAAACCCGCCTGGTCACTATGAAGCACACCGCTAGCAATTTGTAGCAAAGGAACGATAGGACGTCTAGGTGTGATTATCTGTGCTATAGCATGGGCAAAACAGTTGGGCGTTGGTTTGTGCTGTTATCAACAGCGTTGCTTGAAGTGCGGAGATTACATTAGCAGGCGGCCAGGGAACAGCCCCCCTTTTTTGAGGGGGAGTGCAACACGTCGTGCAGTCAACTTCATTGACACACACAGAACAGCTGCCCCTATCTCCAGACATTTGTATTCGCATCGCCCGCCCTCGTTGAGAGGCTTGATCCACCCGCCTAACAGCACACACCGCCATACCGGTGGCACCCATCAAACCTCGGATCGGTGGCAATGCGATGCATACGGGTCGTCAAATCGTGAAGCTCCGCTGAGACCGGGGTGGAGACAACTCATTGCCAATCGACAGCCAAGTCTTTGGGCGCTCAGTCTTGATCCTGAATGGCCTCCGGAGTGAAGCCTGAGGCGACGCACAAAGGCGCTGAAAACCGCCACGTGCATCTAACGTCAGCCATGGATTCACTGGCAGCCAACGGGAATGAACACAGCATATGGCTATTGTGCTCACACGTGCTTTGGATGGGCTTGACATAAACTGGACACGAATACGGGGTGACGTAACGCCGAAGCGGGACTAATCAATGATGTCTGCCCACGGTGATTTCCTTGCTAAACGAGCCGATCATCAGCAGCTGCACAGTGTAGCGTGTGCATGGGGCCGTGTCCACTTAGCTGTATCGCTACGACGTCGGAGTTGAGACGGAATCCGGTAAGTGAGAAAAAGCGTAGTGTAACTATGACTGCGCTCGTGAACAAACTTGGCAGGTCCGCACTACTCGCTACCCACAGAAAGCATGCTTGATATGATTATGAGTGGTGAGAGACTCATCCCAGAAGGACAAGTCCGTGCTCCACCACGGAGATAACACGACGGCCAGACGCTGTCCGAGATGGGCGCACGCTGTGGTTCCGCGACGTCGAGCCTGCGTGTCAAAGCGCCAGAGCGACTTTGCGCACTTATCTCGATGGCGCGTCACAAACTGGATAGATTAATGCGTTACCACATCGTGGTGCTGTGCCGTGTCGGACGGCGGGGCTGGAAGAGGGAAAGCGCGCGCTGGGACTGCCAGCCGTCGAATCTACGTTAGGGCCTTCTGGCAACTGTTCGTGTCGGATCTCGGAACCGGTCAGCCTTGCGAGGATCTCCGATCGCTTAGTCAGCGAATTAAGTAACAAACTCTCTCATCAGTCGGCAATTAGCTCACGTCACGCTGGTAACAAGTCACCTTGCTTCGCTGGCGCCCAGATCCTGTGACCGCGCCATGCACCGTCCCGCCCGCATCACGGGTGGGAGACTAGCCGACTCCATGGAATCTCATTTTATCGCTGCCGAGCAAGCGTATAAAATCTCGCAATCGCTCCTCCTCCACTACCACCTCCCCGCCACGCTCTCGAAATGCTTCTGAGCATCCCAATATTGGATCTGCTGCACTCCCAGCTCGACATCGGCGTCGACGCCCTCAGCGGGAAACTCACCTGCAATGTCAAAGACATCCCCTCCCGCCTGCGGCAAGGCTGCCGCTCGCTACACCTCAGCGACCTCGCCCTCACACTCCAGAGCTCCTCTGGAGACAGAGATCCGGGCACGTTGTCCATCACGGTTTCCTCCGCTCAAGTGTCCCTCCCCGGGCACAACTCGATGGGCATGCCTGAAGGTTTGTTCCCGTTATTCGTTTAATGCGATCCCCACGTGACCGCGCAATGGTGCTCAGTCCCCCAGTTTCATGGCCTTGCGCCTTCTGGCCTCCTGGACCCATCTGAGCATTCTGTGTCACCCAAGTCGCTAGTTCCATCACCCCACCCCCAAGACCACTTCAGGAGCGTCGACAGCGCGTACCCCTCCCCTTCCAGTTCACAAGGTTCCTTAGAAGCCATAATGAACCAGCCATCAATCTGGGCGTCTCTCCAAGGAAAAGTCGCTCAGCAGGGCAGCGAATCGCGTGCAATGTCTCCCGTCTCACAAACATTGTCCTTGATTTCCTCGGGTTCTATAGTCGATGGTAGGCACACGCTGCATCAGCAGTGTGAATCATTCGTTGACGTCCCTTAGACTTGGGAATTTACCCGTCCCCTGTCATGTACCCGTTCGGTGATTCTCAGTACGACGCCTCTGGTATCCAAGGTGATTTTTTTTCGGAGAGGTCTGGGTCGTTCTCGCTAATCCAGTCGTAGTTGATCACGCCAGGTACTCGGGAGGAGACGCCACGTATCACTGTTCACCTAGCCCAACCAACAACATGATGGACGTTCAAGGTAAATTGTCCAGATCATTCGTACCCTGGTTTCCGGTCTAACCTGCGTGTCGCAGGTCACCACGAAGCCAGCGGGAACAATGAATCGACATCCTGCGGGACCTTCTCCATCCTGGACCTCTTTACACCACCATCTCATTCTGAGTCGCCGTCTCAAACGCCCTCTGCTGCTGTATCTCCCAAGTACGATCAGATCAGCCTTGCATCGCATTCCCCGACCCCTTCGCATCGCAGCAGCGTGTCAAACCACGAAGAACGTCTTACTCCCTCTTCTTCCCCTCCACGGGAGTCTCCACCCGAACCCGCACGAGAAGGCAGGCGTGACAAGTATCCTTGCCCGTTCCCTTCTTGTGGCCGCGTTTTGAAGAGCATGTACACGCAACAAATACATCTCAAGACACACGAGGGAAAACCACAAAAGAGCTTCCCCTGTACGATGGGTTGCTCTGAGTCATTTACACGGCATCACGACCGCTTGCGTCACGAGGTCGCGCAACATGGCAAGCAGTGCGAGTTTTCGTGCAAACGATGCGATCGGTTCTTCTCCTCGCAACGCATGCTAGACAGACATACGTGCTGGAGCTGGCGGAACGGCAGCTTGCGGTGGCAGCTCAAAGGTACGCGGCGCGCCCATGTTTCGGCTGACGCCACATCTCACGACTCATCGCCTCCTAGACTTCGCAGACTCGTCGCGTTCAGAAACCTGACAAGGGCACTGCCAGTGCGCCACGGATCTGCGCTGTCTGGTGCCACGCGGTGCGCCATCGAATCGAGCAGATTCCCCCGTCCGACGGGCCAGCCGTCTTGGCTGTACTGTTTTTTCCTTCCCCTTCCCTCCCTCCTATTCGGCTCCTTGGCTCTTCGGACTTTGGTGTTACGACTAGCATGACATAGACCCTCCCTATCTCAACCGAAGTGTAACATTACACCAAATTCTTTCTCTCTGGATGCCGTGAGCGCTGGCGTCACAAAAAGCTGGCTGCTTGTGCCATATTGGGGATCACGCGAATTATCGAAGATATGATATTATTATTTCCTTCACTGTACTAGAAGGGGACGTGTAGGTTGTGCGGCTGTAGATAAAAAGCCTTGCCTCCTATTATCTATTCGCGGAGGGAGTGGGGGGACGATTTCCATTCGCCGATGACCCTGGCCTGTTCTCCCATTGTTATTACATTATTGGATTATAAACCTCGGAAATAAGATGATGGTGGCCTCCCTCCCATTCGCTTCCCTCCAAAGAATGCCTGTATGCCCGGGCGTTCGGCTAGAGTCCGCTGTTAACGTTAGAATTTCTCAGGGTGGGAAGTGCCGTATGGGCGCAGTGACAAGAAAGATAAGGACAGAGCAACTCGCTTGTGCAATGCGCCTAGCGATTTCACTATGGTTCGCCCCGAATCAAACACACTTGAGGCACCTTAGAAGAGAGCCACAGAGAGCCACCATCAGGCGCTTGGCTTCGCATCGCCCTGCGATCAAGGGTGATGGGTGGTTGAGGTGGATAAGTCGGCAATGACGGTGAGAAAGTAAAGTGAAGAAAGTAAAGAAAGAGAATAGAAACAACGTGTTTCCCTCACGGTCCCCCCCAAACCATGTGTAGCCGTCCCTTGGCACGCGGAAGGTACCCATCCAGTGGAAGGATCTTCCCTCCTCAGCTGTGTCCTTTGTTACGCGAGTGATTAGTTCGTGGCCGGTCGGATTTTTCTGTCTTGCCTATGTCCCTGAACGGCGTGGCGAGAATAGTATCGGGATCGGCTGTACAACACTTATCCGGAGCACTGCAATATGACAATGTGCCCTCTCCGTGGCCTTCTCCGTGCACGACTCGATGAATGGTGCCAACAGATGAGTCGCTGTCTTTTGGCCGCCTTCTCTCCCCGCGCTCCGTCTCTGTTTCTCCTCCTTGCGCAGGGACACCCGTCCAATTTGTGCAGAAAGGCAATTCTACTTGGAGACGAAAAGTCTGCCTCGGACAGTCCGATGTATGGACGTGTCTGCGTGTGGCCCCCTTCCCGCGAACGTGACACGCGCCCAGGACGTTCGGGACGTTCCGCTCACTCTCGCGCCAAGCACCCACCTTTTCCCCTCTTTTCCGTCCCAAGAACGCAAAACGCGACGCGATCTCCTCACCTGCATGGACAACGAAACACTCACCAGCCTTTGGACGAGAATACATCCGTGCGGACGCGCGCGGGGGTAGAGAGGTCGTCCCTCTCTCTTTTTTTCGTCCCCGTTGACACTGGGCAAGCTAACCCGGACACTCACCGGGACCGACCAGAGGAAGAGCATTCTCGTTCGGGGACCACTGGCTGGCTCGTCCAGCTCGCGTCGGAAAGAAACGGACTGGGCGAGAGAATAGGCGACAAGGAAGAGCATACGCCCCCCCCACTCGCGCACGAGCCCTTTCGAGGGATCGAGCGAGATGCGGGTGTCGAGCACTGCTCGACGTTCGAACGCGGACGCATTTCTCTTTATCCCTCGTCGAGGAGGCCTTTTAATTTTACAAAAGCGTCGCGTTCCCTGCGGCGCCCGGCGGGCGCGTACGAGGGTGAACGGAAAGGGATCGTATTCGTGCCATGTGCTTCCGTTCGAGAACGCACTTCTGTGTCAGACCCAGGTGCGTCAGCCAGCATGTGGTCAGCGCACCCTAGGCGGGGGGGGAAGCCAAGCTGGGGGTCCTGTACAATGTGTTTCGTTGCTGTCGGGGTCAGCGGACCCCGTGAGACCGCGTACGTAATACGTGTAGCAACAAGCAGTCAGAAAGCAGCAAGTCTATCCCCGATAAATAATCTAGCCGCCCTTTTTTTTCCTGGGGGAACGTTCATTTTCGTCATGGCTGCAACGCCGCAATCAATTCATTCTGGCGGAGGGTCTTTACTCCGTTGAGGTCGTTCCCCGAAAGGTGTTATCGTTCAGCGTGTTTCTTGTCTCTTGCGCTGCCAGCGAGGCATGACGAAAAACCACACCGTGTTCCGGCCGGGCCTGCACCACAACTGTGCTCTTGCAGACAACGATCACTCTGCCAACACATACCATGAGCAACCATCAATGTATCACTTCTTCTGCCCTATCTGCTTTTGTTGATCTTCTTGAACTTAGTGCGGGCACGGCGGGCAGCAGGACACCGGACCCAGCTCGGAATAACGGCAGTACTCGTGAGCGCAGCTGGGGCGATCCGAGTTGCCAGAATTGTCGCTATTGGTTAGCTCACCCGCGGGGTTCTGAGAACCCGGCGTTGCAATGTCCCCTCGATCGAGGACGACCTCCCGTCGGCGAATGTTCCAGAGCTGAAGTCGTTGCAGTGTCCTACCATGGTGGGGAAACTCCCACTTTTCCCGGATCTGCACGGGTTTTTTGGATCGTCTTGTCGAATACTGACTTGCGTCTTATCCCCATCCAGGACAGGTGGGGGAATTGGGGGGCGATTGTCAGATTCGGGCCCTCCTGTTTCATGGGTTTGCCCCGTGCTTCGTTGTTGGTCGTACTTCTCCCTTCAGAGGTACCCACGATTTCCTTGATCACAACTGTTCGCCACCGATTCTCGGCGCATTGTCAAGCGAATAGCCCCCAAAGGCATCCCTCTTATTGGCCTCCGTGTCTGGCGTATCAGTGCGTTGCCCAAAAACCAACGATCAGTGGGACCACAGGGGTCAGGCACACGCCATTTCTGCGACCATCTCGGACATGACGACGCTGTGCGCATCAGCATGTCTGGAGGGTCTCCGAGCCCCGCCGTATTCTGTCCTCCACGTTTAGGTCTCCGTGCGCATCGTGAAGGGCGCTCCGTGCATTGCGACAGACGAGCACTGCCCGCATCGAGAGTCGTTCGTTCCCGAGCCGTGCCCGAGGGCGTAGCACTGGTTGTAAACCACCAAATAGTACAGTTGCATAATGTGGGTGATATCCCCGGACGCCACCCGCGGAAAGATCTCATGTCGTATAGCCATGCAATCGCAAGAGCGTCGGCACTGGTGTTCCACCGGAAGAAAATGGCTCCGGTTTCGTATTCATACTTTGTCAACGACGCCCTGATCGCCAGAAACAATCCTGGGCGTAGTTGACAAGCTGATTTTCGTGACCTGTGAGTAGGTACATTGACCTCTCCTCGGGTATACGGGACTGCGGACCATCATGATAAAATTTTTCATTAAGCTGGTGGATCAGTATTGCTACGAGTGACAAAGCCCGACCGGGCAATGATCCATCCGCTGCCGACGTATCTTGTGAAGGCGACCACGACGTAAGCAAGGGAGTGGATTGTCGCAAGACGGGCATGGCCAGCCAATGGGGAGGCGCCCAGCATTCCACCATCACCCACATGTACGTCCCGCTTCTCAACGGACAGGAGCGTCTGATTGTGGATGAGGTTCGCTGAATTTCTTCCCAATACACGGCCTCGCGCGTCGTCAAGACGAATTGCACGATGGAGGGGCCAGACACCCTTAGCCGCCCTCGTACAGCCCCTCATTTGGGCATGCACTGCTCTCTGGGTCCAGGTCGTTGACGTCGCTGGTGACACCTTGCACAGCGAGATGCCCCTCAGCACTAGTAGTGCTCCCAGAACTAAGAGCGTGGCGGCGGCGGAGCCAACCAAGAAAATGCAGGCAGACGTAGTACCAGATTCGGTGCAGGTGTCTTGCACATCTCGTCACGTTCACTCATCTTTGCGAAAGGATCGAGCCGCTCGGACTTCACCTTTGCCGTCGTACTTACGGCCCGGCGAGATCGTTTGACACACTCGGCGACCGTCGGCGTTTTTCCTTTCGCAAGGGTTGCGGCCCAACTACCCAATGATTTGGGGGGAACACACGACTTCGGTCAGTGTTACGAGACCGGCGACCGACACGGTCCCGAGGAAAGCTGCCACTTGGTATGGTGGATTAACTTGCACGACTAGATTGCGACGCTCGCACGAATCGCGAACGCAACTTTGCCCCACTGCGAACATATCTGCCGAAAGGCGGAATGGGATGGAGCTGCAAGCGAGATCATGAGGAAAACCACACCGAAAGGACGCAAGGAGTTCCAAGGGCGGGGAAGACGAAGAATAAGAAGTCTGAAACTTGGGGGGGAATCAGCGACGTTTAACCATGCCTCCCATCCTATCTTGGGGTTCGACGTCGTTCTAATAAACATGCCTACTATTTTTTTTTCAAACCGCCGCTCTGAGCTACTCAGAGACTCTGGAGTACTGATGTGAATGCTACGACTTGCTCGTCATACACATACATGACGCCCCCCCCCCGGATGATTTCATCGTGTGATCCCGTCTTGTTGCTGCCTGAGAACAATCCATTCACACCAAATCGTCCAAATGCACTGGCAACGGCAACACCTGTGGCACCAAAGGTTTTGGAATTAGCGGCTCCACTGGACACTGGAGAATATCACACGTGACTATGAAAAGTCGTGAGAACATCGGCAGGGTCGCAGTGAGGCGATCTTGCATTGCACGTTTATCACTGCCCGACCTGCCGGTTGCCTCAGATATTTACCGCTGGCTGCTACAGCGAGGCTGACCTCGAAGCGTAGCTTATCACCGAGGTGGCTATCTTCCCAGGCTCTTTGACTATCGGCTCGTTCACACCAGTGCATCGTTGGCATAGCTGCATTGATCCGGACCACCAGTCACTGGTCAGGGTCGGCGTATGTAGGGTGCATCATATGCATAGCACCGAAGACGCCCTCGGGGAAAGCCAGAACCCAACAATTTTTTTCGATCGAGCACATCATCCGACAAACCTGTGCGGTCGACCTACCCAACCATTAACACCACCCGCGTGGCACCGTCACATTCGTCGACGGTGACCACTTGTTGGGCTTACTAAAGCTCCGATGTGCTCAGGGTCGGCCGATTGTTTGTTTGTTCCTAACATATGGCCAGTTATAGTATAGCACGGGGCCCAAATGTACTGCAAGGAGCTACGCACTGTGAAGGTAAGGGGCAGTACATCCCGTAACATTGCTACAGCAAACCATCGCCACTCAGTACTAGGGCTCCCTGCGTCGTCAGTAGACTGGTCTTCAACTGCCCTCGCTGTCCCGTTTGGCGCGAGTCCCTCTGTCTGTCGGCTGGAGTCTCATTGTCATGCACAGTCACCGATTCTAATGTGTCCTTGATGAACACTCTAGGTCAAGCACTGATAATGCAGCCTTCCGCAGTCTGTGCTGCGGATGGTTGAGAATCCAGGATGTTGTAGACTTCCAAGTTCCCTTCTGCAGTGGGCTTGATGGGCCATGCTTCCGCAGTGAATCGCAAACCGCAGTGTGCGGCCTTGGCTTTCCGTGTACGACGGGGGTCGTATTTAGAGCGCGATCTATGGATAACACCGTCACTTCTCTTCAGTCATAATTTTTATGACGCACTTTCGGCTTACTTGTCTGGTACTGTGTTTCATAGGAACTGTGGCTGCTCAAGGTACGGATACTGGCCCTGGGCTCTGACTTGGAGCTTAGATTCCTAGCTACTAGTACCATAACCAATTATCCGAGTGCAACGTCCACCCCCACGCTCGTCCAGCAGGCTTTCGGTGCGTATCTCGTACGATTTACTTGCTAGATCATTTTGATTTAGTAGAACAGACTATAATCCAAGCAAGGTTGCCGCAGGCATCTTCGCAGGACTTTATGGAACCATCACGCTTATCCTGTTCTTCCGCTTATTTGCCAACCGCAGTTGGTGGGGATTATGCCTGCCAATCGGTGCTGCGAGTACGGGTCTCGATACACTTGCTTGTTCTACTCCTTTGATCTAATGCAAATGTGTCAAGTCATGACGGCAGGTTTGGCTATTCGCATTCCGATGACTCAACATCCAAACTCGCTTGCCCTTTATCTGTGCTCGACCTTGTTTATCCTCTTATCCCCCACCGCTTTCCTCGCGTTTGACTACATTCTCTACGGTCGATTTGTAGTCAATTGTATCCCTCGTCGGCACTCGCTCATCCGACCGGAGCGCACGGCGAGGTACTTTGTCCTTAGCGATGTCGCTACCTTTCTTGTTCAGGTAAGTGTGTTCTTTCCTTCCGTTTTCTTTCGTGCATGTCTTATTTACTTCTTTTCCTCTACGTACAGGCCACCGGTGGTTCATTTCTCACTTCGACAGACTCCAACACAGACCGAATCGGGATCTACATTATTATTGGTGGCCTCGCGCTCCAGACGCTCTCGTTTGTAATCTACGTCCTCCTCGTGTGCCACGTCTACTGGAGTTTGGTCCGAGCCGGTGCCAAGCCGTTCGGAGAACGATGGGGTGTCGTGCTGAAGATGCTCTTTTTCAGTTCTGCATTCTTCCTTGTATGTTGTCCTTTCCGCTTTCTATCGCCCCCACACTGCTGACGACGACGCACGTGTGCGGGCTGACAGCTGCGATGCGTCTATCGTACCGTCGAATTCGCGCAGGGTTTTGGAAACGGGTATCTCGCCTCGCACGAAGGTTGGTCGTGTCCCCTTCCTAAACCACTCTTGTTCTTATTCTCGGTTCTTTCCCTCTATCCTTTCCATTTGCCTTCGTTTTTTTCGACATTTATTTACTCACTGTCGGGCAGCGTTCTTTTACGTGTTCGACTCACTCTCCCTCTTGGTCGGTATCACACCGTACGCCCTCCGTTGGCCGTGTCAGTATCTGGAGGCGTCGTCGGACCCAGACGACGAGACAAGCGCCAATGTCACATTGGTACCTCTTGGGTAAGAGCTAGAAAAAATGGACTTGTGGACGCTGTCTTCCTACATAACTATACCGCGGACTTCATATTAATTGTAGCTAGTTTTCATGTAACCTGAACCTGAGAGCTACCGCAGCGACGAGGACGTTCACTGAACGACGCATTTCTTCTACCTTTAGGGACTTCTATGCTAGATTCGACGTTTGACTTGGGTACGGGACTATGTCCTCCACAAAATCTTGTTGTGTCACAACCACCATGTTTTTTTCTTTGCCCGAGTAACACATGCGTCGACTAGTGCCGGTTCAGCATGTCTGATGCTTTGTAGACGACTGGCAGAGGCGTCCGCAGAGGCGTTCCGTGGACGAGTCTGCCAGCACCACGAGGTGTTGCATTGGAGCGGCTACTGCACGTCGCGCCCATATATTCCGTTAGCCACTTGCGCCCATCGGTTTCATTTCCAGACGTACCATCGACGCGACTGTACTATTGCCAGATAATGAGCGATCGGGTGATCCACGCGGGAGTTTGACAAAGGCGATCAGTAGTGCACAACAGATCGTCAAGAAATGCGCTACTTCGTATTCCGAATCACCAGACAGGGTGTGCAAAACAAATTGAGGACGCCATAGAACAAAGGGCTCAAGTAGCTCACCAAGGATGGCCCTGACGGGCTAGAGGACCTGGAACATCTATCAAGCATCCTGCACGACACCCAGCGACATACGAAGGGGCGATAGGAACAAGCGCAGCGCCTAAATGGCTCGATAAAACGCGGAGAGCGGAGAGCCAGGATCCAGAACTAATAATTTGGTTGGGTGCGCTATGTGTTGAAGGATTTCAGAGGGAATTGGCACAGCCAGCATGGTTGCGATAGTGTCGGAACTGATGGGAAATGAGGCCCTGGGGCCGAACGGATAACGTAGTGAACGACAGCTCGTACCGTGGCAGCACTCTGTAAGTCGCGACTTGATCGGAGGCCCTAGCTGAAGTAACGTGGATCAGCACCGCGGAGAGCGCTAAGACACGCACCCAGGCCATACTTCCGTGTCATGTGAAAACATGTGAGAGATCCTCAGGCCATCCGAGTCCATCGTGGCATCAGGAAAATCTCAGGCCGCCGGATGGTGGGACAGAATCAGGCGAGCAACGACTCCCCCGACGAGTCCTCGAATCGGCGAAATGGGGCGGACGTGAGCCAGCATATACGATAGGTGACCAAGAAACAATCTATAGCAGACAGAAAACTGTATACCTGGCCACTAAGCAGGTTTCCTTGGGCCTTCAAGCGTAGCCTACGCCCATTATTCACGCCAGGACCAACCAGTACGTGTGCAGCATGATCATAATATTCTTGTTGAGGGCGTGACAGCAGACTCGCGATCTTGGACTGCACTCACATTCTGCAGGGCGTGGGCCGTGCTCTCGTGACCCAAAGATAAGGCAAGCACAAGATTCCTCTAAGCGCCAAAAACGACGAACCATGCTTGTAGAAACAAACTTGTTATCTGCTTTGTCCGCTGCGCGGCATTCCAGGGTCTGCAACGGAGGGGAAATGAATGAGCACTCGATGAGTGAACATAGACGATATTGGCAAAGCAAAGATTGACCGTTGGAATCCGACTCTGAATCGAAGCGTAGCCTCCATTCTTCGAAGTAGGTCGTCAATTGTTTGAATAAGAGTTCAAGGACTGGTTTGTCAAAGCGACATCTAAGTATGCAATGTCGTAGGCGCACAGTACAAAGATGAAAACGCGGACCAACCTTATTTAGTCCCGTCGGAGTGGCCGAGTCGGGAGGTATCTCTCCACGGATCGACGATACCCAACAATTGCGAGTCAGCGCAGAGGTGGATGTCATGGGATTGTACACTGCGACCATTCTAGTCAACAGCATCGAACTCAGACTAATTTTCAAGTGTTGCAAAGACAGGCTAGGTGCTATGCGCAGGCAGTCTGCGCATCAAGGAAGTCCATAGTTGAAATTGTATCCCGTATTTACATGCGATCTATCTATGGTGATACTGTACTCAACGTCTAAGCTTCTATGGCCGGTAGCTTCGCCTACTTCCGAATGCGAGTTTATGTGACTAACACTGAATCTATGCCACGAGAGCTACCCGAGAAAGTCGAGAAACAAGAAGATCTGCCGAGGAGCCATCATAAGCCATGACGTTCTTCTCTCCATCTTCTCGGTCATACAAATCCAAGTACTCCGCGGCACCCGACATACGAGCAACTCGGCAAACAGCCGCATGAATCCTGAGGTACTTCGGATTAGGTAGCTCCAGGTCGTCGTCGGTGGTTGTGAAAGTGACCACAAGGGGGTCGGGTAAATCCTCGAGCCTCCCAATCATTGGGAATGCCGTTCTGACGGTGTAGGTATCGAGAGTGTCCTAGATCGGGGAGGTTAAATGTGTTAGAACAACGGGAGGTTGTATCGTTTGGCATGGATTGCTCACCGGTACCGCTTCAAACCACAGAAAGAGGTTGTCGAAGAGCGTGTGCAGCTCAGAATTCATCGTCAGTCCATTTGACAATCGGTGAAGATTAGCACCGCCGAGTTCAGCAAGGACATCAATGCCGCCGAAACTGTTGACGATGCCCCACAAATTTCCAGAATACTTCGTCTGTGGACTACATCAGCATTGGGAGCGTACAAGGTAGAAGTAGCGAGGGGACCTTGGGGTGGCCATGCTCTTCTGGTTTGAGATCCCAATTGACTGAAGGAGGAAAGATGTGACAGAAATTTGTCACCGTGAGCCTACCGGCCAAGCCGTGTTCCTGCCTCTGAGCATCGGTCATGCTTATGTATGTGGTCAAGTCGGTTTCGCGAGTAACCATGCAGCGATAACCGTCGCGCCGCAGAGCCTTCAGAAAAGATTAGTTGCACTTATAACCATTCGACGTCAAGGGCGAAGTCACTAATTGTTTCGCCATTTCATGGGAACGTGGGGCCGGTTCGGCTACAGCGGAGAAGAAACTGCTGTGCATTGAGAAAGAAGGTCGACTGGGATGCTCCGAAGGTGCAGGCGTATGGCCTTTGTTCTGTCGAACTAACAAGAAAATAGCAAGGGGCACGTCGAAAAGCGGAAAGAAGCATACATAGGCGGAACAAGTGATTGATATAAAATCGGGCCAACTCATCTATGTCGACTCCATTAATGACGCATTGATTGATTTCATTGGCAAGAATGTTCCGAGCGTTATTGCCGGGGGCTTCACGGAGCAGGTGGCCCAAACAACGAGCATACATGAGCCGTTTCAGGTCGTTGCCAGCGTCATCCTGAGACTGAAGGCAACAATCGTATGCATCTTGGCAGGGGGATTCATCGAAGGGGTTGGGAGGAAGAGGCGTCTGTTGGATGAAGTTGGGTGCCGCCATTGTCGATAATGCAGTCCTTATCAACACGCTGCGAGTCTGGTCACAAGCATAAAATACAGTGGCGTGTGAAAAATGTTGGTAAGGCTCTGTATCTCGCCGCCCATCCTTAGCGACGTCACTGCCTTTCTCGTTGGGGTAAGTGTTAAATGTGCTCTTTGCGTTCTTTTTCTTTCGTGCATGTCTTATTTACTTCTTTTCCTCTACATACAGGCCACCGGTGTCTCGTCTCTCACTTCGACAGACACCGACACGGACCGAACCGGAAGCCACATTATTATCGGTGGCCTCACGCGCCAGACGCTCTCGTATCTGGTCTTCGTCTTTCTCTTATGCCACGTCCACCGGAATTTGGTCCGAGCAGGCTCCAAGCCGTTCGAAGCAACGATGGGGTGTCGTGCTAAACATGCTCTTTTCAGTTCCGCGTTCTTCCTTGTATATTGTCCGTTCCGCTTTCTCTCGCCCTCACACTGTTGACGACGACGCACGTGTGCGGGCTGGGCTGACGGCTGCGATGCGTCTATCGCACCGTCGAATTCGCTCAGGGTTTCGGAAACGGCTATCTCGCCTCGCACGAAGGTTGGTCGTGCCCCCTCCCTAGCCCATTCTTGTTCTTATTCTCGGTCCTTTCCCTCTATCCTTGATATTTCCCTTTGTTTTTTTCGGCACTTATTCACTCACCGTTGGGCAGTGTTCTTTTACGTGTTCGACTCACTCTCCCTGGTTGGTATCATACCGTACGCCTTCCGTTGGCCGTGTCAGTACCTGGAGGCGTCGTCGGGCCTAGACAATGAAACAAGCGTCAATGCCACATTGGCACCTCACGGTAAGAGCTAGAAAAAATGGACCTACGGACACAGTCTTCCACATAATTATGTCTCGGACTTCATATTTATTGTGACTAGTTTTCATGCCGCATGAACCTGAGAGCTACTGTAGCGACGAGGACGTTCAGTGAACGATGTATTTCTTTTACTCTCGGGGACTTAATACCAGATTCGGCGTTCAACGTGGGCACGGGACTGCGTTCTCCGCAGAATCCTTTGATTTTTTCATGCCACAACCGCAACGCTTTTTTCCTTGCTCAAGTACCACATGCATCTGATCCAAGCGACTAGCGTCGGTTCAGCATGTCTGATACATTGTAGATAACCAGAGGCGTCCGTAGAGGCATTCCGTGGACGGGTCTGCCAGTGCGCAGCGAGGTACAGCAGCTACTGCGCGTCGTGCCCATGTGCCTTTCGTCTCCCCTATATCTCCAATCAATTATTTGCGCCCGTCGGTTTTATTCCCAGACACCATTGACGCGGCTGTGCTATTACCCGACGATGGGCGATTGATAGTGTACAATAGATCGACAAGAAATGCGCTACTTCGTATTCGGAATCGCCAGACAGCGTGTGCGAAACAAGTTGAGGAAGCCACAGAAAAAAGGGCTCAAGTAACTCACCAAGGATGGCCCTGACGGGCTAGAGGACCTGGAACATCTATCAAGCATCCCACACGACGCCCAGGGACATACGAAAGGGCGATAGGAACAAGCGTAGTGTCGGAATGGTTCGATCGAACACGGAGAACGGAGGGCTAGGATCCAGAACCAATAAATTGGTTGGGTGCGCTATGTATTTTCGAGGGAATTAGCACAGCCAGAACAGTTGCGATAGTGTCGGAACTACCTTTTTTGCTGAACACCATCTAGTCCAAAAGCATGGCTGTGGAAGGCGTGGCAATGATCATAATACACATGCAGCATTTGAACGGAAAAAAGCGTATATCGAAAAGACCTACTGGTCTTCACAGGCATTGGTAACACCATACGTGGCTGCATGCCGCAAGAGTCATATGAGCGTATTCAAATACGTTTTAGAAGCAGTACAGTATGGCAGCGTGGTAAATAAGGGAAAAAGGGAAAGCACAAGATAAAAGGACTCTTGAAAGCACGACGATTTGACGCGTTTCTACTACATCGCGAGTTGCACCTCGGGCGTCTGCAACGCGCCTGCCCCATACCCAGCAGGATACACGATAT
>JBBPMG010000355.1:0-25394 GCA_038090195.1 Boletellus deceptivus
CGGCGTTCTTGTGCGGTGGGGGGTCGTTGGCGTGCGGTGGCGCCGTGGTGCGTGTGCGCTTTTTTGTACATGTGCTTATGGGGAAGAAAGGAAAAATTGCGAGGCTGACTCTTGGGCCTTGGCTTTGTGGGATCATTTGTGGATCCAGGTGCGGCGGTTGTGCCATTGGAGGTTCGTCATCCGAGTTTGAGATTGGGCAGAAAGGGGGCTACGCCATTGGACGAGTTGGTGTGATTGCGCTGGGGGAATTCGGGTGTGGGTCTATGTTTCGTGTCAGCCTACACCCGGGGTGGGCACCGTGGGCTGTGATTTGAAGGTGAGTGTGAAGCGCCGAGATCAAACTCATCTGCACCCTACCACGTACGAGTTGCTCAGGATTGTCTTCTTTTTTTCCGGGTCTATCTGTAAGGATCGTACGGCGTCTGCGCACAGCAGCGTCGTCAAAGCGCGACAAAGCCCATCACTGCCGATGAGAGTCCGTCTCCTCTCTCTCCCTTTCTCTCGCCTTTCATCACCTTTCATGTACCACGAACGCATAGTCGCTCCCTTTCCCTCCTCATTCTATTGTTACCATAGATTCTTTGTATTTGTCCACCCCTTCCCCCTTCTAATTGTACCGTAGACGCCTTTGTCGCATGTCTGTATCTAGATGCCCGGTGCGCCCATGTACAGTAGCAGAGAACTTCCCCCAAATATCGATCATCCCTCGTCTCCGTCTCCCGTTCCTGGTTGCACGTATCCGCTTCCCACTCGACGACGAGCGACGCCGTGTCCAGTTCTTATCGCTTATGTTATCCATCGCCACCCACCGCGGCTCTGTCCCTGTCCCCTTCGAACTCGCCCTCCCCGGTCGTCGTCAAACCCGTCGACCACCTACATATCAGAGATTACTGTTCAACGTTGTCAAACAAGTGGAATAACTGCACAAGTTACTTATGGTAAATAACTTGTTACCCATGCTCCCATTGTTCCGCCCCTACCCAGTGCCACAACCTCGGTATGTTGTTCTTGAGACGAGGGCCGCCCGAACCGGACTGTTTGCTGTGAAATCGGTGAGATAGTGATTGCCTTTCGTGTTGGCCCTGGCACTCAATATGTGCACTTTTGGTCCACTGTTTCAGGCACGACGGGACAGGTTTCGGTAGCAACTCGGCGTCAGTATCAATCCGCTATGTCACGAGTGCCTTTTTTCCATCAGAACGTGGGTCGGCGCTCACTTCAGAAATGCACTTACAATGTCCTGCTGCTCAACTGGTATCGGAACTGCCGTCAGCGAACAGTCAGGCGAGCACATCTTTCTTTCTTTCAGTATACGTCTAGACCATGATCTGGTCAACTTGGGGGTGATGAGGACCAGGTCAGTGTGTTCGCTTGCTGTGTCATTTCGGCGACTGTACATCAGAATCCCAACGTCGTTGAGGCGGCCCGTTCGTCGGCGAAGGGACTGCAGAGCGCCAGCTTGTGATACTAGCCCGAAGCACGGAAAAATTTCCGTGCGATCCATGGTTCTTTATTGCTGCCGTACGAACTGCGCATAGTTCCTGCTCCGTGCGCGAGGTAGAGACGACCTCATCAGTAACTTTACAAAATGCTAATTTGGACTTAAACAGCACTTATTTGATCTTATCATACTCACCGTACTAAATGAATTGAGCCAAAGCACATTGTCTTGGCAATCGCATGCTGGCAAGCAACGTCAGACGATGTTTTTGACCGAGTGGCTAATTTCACTTGTTGCTTATTACACTTTGATTATAAAATTAGCTGAAATAAGTCAAGATTAGCCTTTTGTAAAGTTACTGATGCCTGAGCTGTCATTCTCTTTTGTCGCACCCGGCAAGCACCCCTGGGCCATGTGCAATATGTACAGGGATGGGTAAGGGGTTGAGTTAGGGTGCGATTTCAAGTCTGAAAATGCTCTCATGGGGGGACTACTGCTACTCCCACCACTGTCCCTCCAGGATTGCTTAGGTGTGCCACCAACTATAGCCATCAGTGGGAGTAGGAAAAGGGAGTGATCACGAAAGGCGTGCGCGCGCGACCCACCGAAGGACTGGCTGCATACGGTAGGGCTGATAGTGACTGGGGAGGGAGGCTTCTTATCGATGCGGATGTCAGCGCTCAGCAGTGAGTCAGTGACAGTGTGAGGTATGCTCACACCCTGACCAACTTGAGCTATTCGGGTCGTCTCCGATCGTTGGCAGCGCTTCGCGTACCATTACGGACTCGTCATGCGTAGCGGAGCCCATGCGAGTTCCCTACCTCGTGCTGACCAGTCGGAACGAACGATGCCCCGGATTATAGAAGGGCGATAAGGAAATCATTAGCGCCAGTGACGTCATAACTACTTCCGACGTAGAGACAAGACTCATCTCCGCTTCTTCTCTGCCAGTGGGCGGTGCAGCGAGCGTCTCAGTCGTGAAAGAACTGAATAGTGCAACTGAATTTTGTTCTTCGACGGTGCAGAGTATATCGGTGACTGCCCCCCCGCGATGGCTTGCTTCGGGCCGGAATGCCCCTCCCTTCTCTCATTTGCCAATGGTCTGGACATAGTCCCTCTCTTCATGTACCTAGGCTACGATTGCTCGCACACACATTCGCTCGAGATTGCGCACTAGAGCGCATGGCATACACGAATGTAAAAATTACATAAACCCTTGGCATCCTTGGCACCATGCTACTTGGTCCGACAGGCAAGCGCGCTTTGATCGAGTCATAATTCTATCCAGCTTACCTCGGAAGAGTGGTGGGCGAGCTTCCCGGCGTGACCTCTGCCAGACTAAAACCAAAACTGGGCGGTGATACCTGTTGAAATGAGGTCTTTCTTGGATCAAATGAATTTGGGCTAGTTCACGGATGAGTCGCCTGGTGATCTCGCCGGGGGCGGGAGAACGGTTGGAGTATTGACGATTCGATATCACGGGCGACTCGTGGACATGAAGCATGACTGCACCAAGGAGACTTCGATGCTGCATGCGACGATTTTGGCTGGTGGATACCGCGAGACGGAGTCACAGAAATGCCAAGGTGACGTACCGCTACCGCAAATTTGCAATGGTATGGGGAAGGAGGACCCTGGGCCAACAGGCCCGACATGCGGTAACTGCATGATAAGGACATCCCGAGGGAGAAGTTTAGCGCCCTAACCTTACTTTATGTGCCATGGGCCACCAACGTCGTGGTCTGTGGTCGGCGATTGCACTGCCCCGTGCACCACTGGCGGGACCATCAGGTGATTTCGCTGATTCGAAGCCAGGGCCGCCCTGGGCGGTTGCGACGAACCATGCCATCGCCGGCCTGTCGGCTGATGCCGCGGTCTCTAGGTTACGCCAGTCGATAGGCTGCCAGCCAGTGGGTTCTACAGAAACGTTTGGGCCTCCGGCACACGGGATTTGGCTATCCGTTATCTTCTGGCTTGGTATAATGGTGGTATATGGTGAGTGAAAGAGAGGATATGTCGCGGCTATGCATTGATCGATCCATGCCAGTCACTGTATCCGCCAAACCCGGAACACTCCTCCACTCATGATGCGAACTTCTTCACCTGCGGCAGGCAGTGGCATGCAGTCACCCCGTGCCTGCTTTCAAGGCCTCATAGCTACACCTCAGGCAAAGCCCCACAAGTGTCATGTCCTCCTCACAACTTGACTCTCCCACTGAGCAGGGATTCCTAGCTATGGTCGAAGCGCTGGAGCAGCTCCATTTCTTCAACCGTGTCACAGGTATGTGAATCACCCAGTGACCCAGCCCTCGCTGTCTAGCTAATATACACACTCTAGTATCCATGCTGACCCTCGCAGTATACGACATCATCATCAATCTCGAGCAGGAGGTGAATCTTCACCTGTTGTAGCCAGAGACAGGGTCAGACGCGTCACCACAGATACCCTTGGTCTGGTGTTATCATGGAATGACCAGCCCAAGTCGTCACGACAGCGGAGTCAAGCGAATCTTCATCCGTCTCCTTTTCATTTTTTCGCGGTACTATGGCCTTGTTTACTTGACGTCAGTGACGTGCCCTCTCTCGCAGTTCAAGTTCACTGAGTTTATGACGGGGTCATGCAGGATCATGTTCGCTGGTATGCTGGGCTTTACCCTATAACAACTATGACATTAACGTCGGATAGTCAACAATTCAACAGGGCTTTCATTTACGGTTTGTCATGTTTCCTCATTTTGATGTTTGCTAGAAGCTAACGGGCTGCACAGACGTAAGCCCCTGCTTCTTTCAAGGAGTACTTTAAACGGGTACTACAAATGGACATTTAGCTGCAAAAGATATTTCTACTACCTTAGTCTGTGAGGCTGGTATATGCCGGTCACACGATGTTGCGTTGTTTGACTACTTTCGTTTTAGTGCAGGGGTAGTGATATACGTGACTATCGTCAATATCATGCTCGCTATGAGGATCCATGCCCTGAATACGACAGGCCGTCGCTGTGGGAAATTCCTAGCTTGTTTGGTCATCGGTGAGCCCGCTCGTCGCGAACTGCCATAGTTACTCAGCTTTTTTTTAGGAGAATTCTTGGTGAGCAGGCGTGCCTCGCACTTGACATCGATAGTGGCGAATTTCTATGTTGTCAGATAGATTTTTCAATTTGTGCCACCATGGCCACGCGCACCGCAAACGAAGTAGAACTCCCTCCATCTGGGATCGCATGGCCTGGGTGTATGACAAAGTCGCATATTACACCTGCTCTCACTCTTGCAAGCTGGTGAGATGACGGATAGCCACGGTTCTGAGCTCGAGTACTGACGAGGGTGCGAAGGCTGGGGGCATTGATTGTTTGTAGTGAGTCGAGGTGACTGGCAAGGAGTATAGTATATGTCCTGACATACCTGCGCAGTCGTCTTCTTCGTTATGACCTTGAAAAGTCTCGTCTTCAATATGCGCGATAAAAAGTTGCCGTTGCAAGACATGTTTAAGCGACCGTCGGTAACGAAGGCGCTTTTGCGCGACGGGGTTACCGTTTATTTCCTGTGAGCCGTGCCCTCTGCCCTTGAATGGCTCGGATTGACGCCGATTGGGGTGGACAGAACTTTTGGTACGCGATTGGCGTTCGTAGAAAAAGACACTTTTATGATCTAGACTTGCTAGCTGCTGTGCTGATTTCTACCGTCGTAATGACCGTTATGAGCAGCGAATTGTCTGCTTTGGTCGTTCCGTAAGCCCCCTTTACCACATCCCTTGTCTTCCATTTGGACTGTCGGCTTAATAAGTTTACATGCAGGCCACTCGTGGCTGTCTACTCCTATTGCGTGAGTATCTCTCTTGCCACTCGTTGCTTACCCGCCCAATACCTGCCGCTCAGTCCTCCAGGCTCGTCCTGAACATCAGAGCGGTCAATGGGAACCCTTGTCTTGCAGCTGCCACGCCTGCCAGTACGCCAGAAAGCCCGAATTTGCTCCCGCAGTTCCTTTTTCTGACGTTTCCCGAGTCGGAGGATCAACCAGAGGAGCCACCTGTGGCATCGTCATCTCGAGTCTAGCCATGAAGACCACCAAATCGGGATCGTTCCCTGCTCAAGATGCGGCCGTCGCTGTCTTCACCGCCGTTGCCATCGCCATCGCTACAGGGCTGGTATGTCGAGCTCGAGAGGCGACACTCTGAGGCTGTTGCTGTACTTGCCTGTGTTTTCATTTGATCTGAATCCACATATCATGCATACTGTTTAACCCCTCTCGCATTGCCTCGTCTTCCCCTTTCTCTTCTTCGAATCTACTCGCGCCCGTCTATCTATGTATTGCTACGCTACCTGTTGTTTGCCCAATTCCCGCTGCCTTCGATCCGAATCGATTCTTTTGTTTCCTCCCCACGCACATGCATGCGTAATCGCCGACCATCATGCACCTCACGTGCGAGGACATGGGGGTCTCCTTCACGGGCTCCTTCCGCCGTTTATCAAACTCAACTGGCACCATACCCACGTTGCAGCGGAGCCGACCTGAGCCGAGCAACGATAGACTCTGCGACTTCCACCTCATCTCCTATCCCAACGGGAAAAGGGATTAGGCAACAAATTTGAGTTCATGCCGACACATTGGTTCCTCTCTTTTTCTTCTGGACATTTGTTGGAATACACGTAATGCAGTTCGTTCCACATCTACAGGCTGTTGCTGAGCCAGAATTCCCGACTCCATTGGGAGGAGGGTTTTGTCAGCTGGAAACGTCCGAATTCCCTGCAAACGGGACTGAGCGAACTTTTTACCATTTATGTCAACTCAATATTATATAAGACTTTGTTTTTTCAGACAACGCAAGCCTTGCAGACGTGACTGGCTCGTGAAAGCGTTGAAAAATCATCATCTTTACTGCGTCTACTGTGATTTGGAGTTTATCAGCTCGGTTGCCTTGGGGAACGTAGTAGCGCGCTCGCTCGTCTAGTTGACAACCCAGTTTTACTATCATCCATCAAGTCCAAGGAGTCGGGGATTGGTGTCTCTGGGCACCGCTACGATCTCAGTAGCCGAGCCAAAAACCCCAATTAGACCTTACATGGTCAGGTACTTGCGAATTCCATGTTGTAACCGACTACTCTCCACCAATCAGATGCCAATCCGTGGTCGCGTACAGCCTGGATCAAGCGTTCATTTGAGCTGTTCTGCTGATGCAGGTATTCGAATTTGCTGCAGAGTAGCGTTCACGTTATCTAGCCGCCATAAGCCCGTAACGGAAGATGGAAGGGCAGTGCGTATTTACGTACGAGGAAGTCATTATGCTTACACGGTCTGCCCGGCGCTCTCAGCGATCTTGGTTATGTATCGTGAACAGCGCACTTCTTCGCGCCCCGCTGTAACCCGATGCGAAAAAAAAAAATAGCGCGACCAACATTCTCATTGATCTATCAGAACAACAAAAAAAAAAAAACGCCACCTTTTTCGCGGACTCGCTGTCTATCTTGTCGCCAGGCATCTTTTCGTTGGTCCCTTCGCCGCCCTCAGATCGGCAACTCTTAAGTGCTCACTCAGCAGCTCTTTTAGGACTTACATCAACATCAGCAATTCCGTTGCAAGCGAACCAATCGCCGTTCGAGAAAGCATCGTTAAAAAATTACGTCGTTAGACAGGTCTCCTGATAGGCTGCCGATCTCCCCGGTCGTATCAGCTTTTCCGCTTCCCCCCTGATGGCGTCCCTGTCCTTACGCCCACGCTCGTACTAACGTCCTCGTCCTCACTCTCAGCCTGAGGTTCTACCTGGATCTTCTTACTTCCGCGCCTCGACTTGCTTCCTTGCTCCTCGTCGCTCTCCATCTGTACTTCTCACATCCACTCGAGCGCTTTGCTCTCTGGCAATTCAGCGTTCCTTGACGACCTTTTCGCCTTGTGTGCGTGGTCCCACCTTTGTCGCCATCGAATGAGAGATAGGGAACAAAGAGGAAGCGCTAGCACTCTCGTCGTGCCCCCCCCCCCGACCCGAGGTCAAAAAAACATCCCAGGCATTGAGCGCCGCCTGCCGCTGTTTGTAGCCTCCAACCTCGCCCATGCCTCCGCCTCAAACTCGTGCTGTGCGCCGAGATGCTCTTCTGCTCGCCGGAGGTCATGAGGCAGATGATGCGTGGTGTTGGGGACCAAGTAGCGTGTGCCAACAAACAGTACCGTTCGCTCTGCTAGAGGTTCTAGTGCTTAGGCGAGCGTCAGAAGAGTTGTAAGTGTATGCACCAAGATTCGAGCTTACTCACTTGAAGCCGTTGCATTTGTTGCTGGTCAACTTGGAGAAAGCTTGCGCGCGCTCTTGTTTGGTCTGGTTTCCCACCTTGGCCGCATTGATCAATTCCAAGCCCAACAGGAGTTGGACGGCAGAATTTAATTGTCATGAAACGCCATGGCTGGAACAGAGATCAAACCTGTCCCCAACCGCATTGAATACTAGGACCGTTGATGGCAATCACGGTCGACGCGGGGTCGCCTTCGGCTGTCATCTCGACCATGTCGTATGTACAGCTCGACCACCACTCATCCGAGACCGTCCAGGGGATCAGCTACTAACTTCAGCCGCTGTCCGGGGAGTAGGCTTGAAGATAGTAGAGGGACTAGGCCATGCTGAAAGTGCGACCCCGGACGGAGCTGGTCGCATAGTGGGAAAATGCGAGTGAGGGGTAGGGAAGCCTCTCACCGGAGGATACCTATTCGGGTCTCCCGTTAAGCAGGAGTGTCCGCTTGGACTTGTCGTGCTGCCATGCAATACCCAGGTCCGAGCTAATGGACCTGGGGCCCTCCCTCTCCATCCGAGGATTCAACAAGCGACACAGTTCTTGACATGGTCCCAAAAGTTCCCTGCTGGCTACCTTGAGGTAGGTTCACGATATTCTCGCGTCGGGATTGGGCAGTGTTGTTTAGACTTGTTTCTCCCACAGTTCGTGGGGCAACATTTCACGGAGAGCTAATTCTGTGCAATCGTTCGAGCGGAGGTTGAAACGTTGACCCGCGGACATGAACTTGAGCTTGAGGGCCCCAACACTCAAGACCACAGCGGGATGGACAGCCCTGGCGTCCGATGCTGTGTGCGCAATGGCTCGGTTAGTAAGTTATCAGGTCCTCGCTGCGAGTATGACGCCACGGTGACGCACCGCCGCCCCAACATTTGCAATGGCAAATGGATCAGGGCCCTGACACGAGCACCGCCAGGCTGCAGTGCCGCATGGACGCAGCGCCTACGCTACGCGATATGATTTTACGTACAGCCACAATCCATTGCCTCGACCAATATCAGGTGATTCCGCTAACTTTTTTTTAAAGAGCTTAGAGCACTCTGTGACCGTGTCGAATCACACCAACCGATGCCACAGTCCCTACGCTACCGTTGGTTAGCCAGTGATGCATCATATGCGAAGGCTTTGAGTCGCCAGAATGCGGGGTTCAGTTATCCGCCATCTCGGCACGAGATCGGTTCAAGGATGGGATAGCGGTAAGTGAAAAAGAGAATATGCCAACAATGCCATGGTTGTGTGTTGGGCAGTCCGTGCTAGTCGCTGTGACCGTCCGGCCCGGAGGTGCTCGAGTTAATCTTCTACTGCGTGATGCTAATGCGGCAGGAATGATGCGCGCCCGTGCGTTCTTTTAATGAATCCAAGCTACACTTCAGGGAGAGCTCTGCGAGCGCCATGTCCTCCTCACAACTTGACTCTCCTCCTGAGCAGGCGTTTCCGGCCATGGTCGAGACAATGGAACAGTCCCGTTTCCTCAACTGTGTCACAGGTACGCAAGCCATCTAGCCCATACCGTCGGGCTAATATGCAAGTTTTAGCATCGATGCTAACCCTCGTATTATATGACATTATCCTCAATCTTGAGCAGGAGGTGACTTTCCGCATGTTGTAACCCGAGGCAGGGTCAGACGTACCATCACAGATACCCTTAGTCTGGCGTTACCCTGTAATGACCACCGGCAATCCAGGTCGATTCAAGCGATTGATTATCTGTCTCCTCTTCGTCTTTGCGCGATACTACGGTCTTGTTTACTTGACGTCAGTGATATCGTTGTCGCCTCCTCTCGTGTTCCAGTAAGTTCACTAACGGGGCAACGCAGAATCATGTTCGTTGGTATGTTGTCCTTTATCCCACGGATATAAAAGTAAAGCTGGATAGTTAATAACTCCACCGGACTTTCACCTACGGTCTGTCATAGCTCATCTACACCGGTTTGAAGCTAATGGTCCACACAGATGTAAGCTCCTGCTGGACGCTTCGAGCGGACGCTACTAAAACACGTTAAGCTGTAAAGGATATCTTTACTACATCAGCCTGTAAGCACTTGGTGTTCCAGCTGTGTGCCGTCGAATAGTCTAGTCACCTTCATTTTAGTGCAGGAATAGTGATATACGTGACCATCGTTAATATCATGCTCGCCATGAGGATCAGTGCATTGAATGAAGCGAGCCGTCATTGTAGGATGCTCCTAGTTTGCTTGGTCATCGGTAAGCTCTCTTGCTGTGGTCTGATGTGGTCACTCACGTTTCTCAGGAGAATCTGTGGTGAGTAGATGTGCATCGTGCTCAACATGGTCCATGACAAATTTCGACGTTGTGCTAGGTGGATTTCTCAATATGTATTACCATGGCCGTGCGCACCGCAAACGAAGTGGAGCTCCCTCCATCCGGGATCGCATGGCCTGGGTGCACAATAAAGTCACGTATTACACCTGCTCTCACTCTTGTGAGCTGGTAAGTTGACGCATAGCTACGCTGCAGAGTTCGAGTGCTGATGAAGATGCGAAGGCTAGGAGCACTTTTCGTTTGTAGTGAGTCGAGATGACCAACGAGGAATAGTGTTTCCTGACGCACTCGCACAGCCGTTTTCTGCTTCATGACTCTGAAAAGTATCGTCTTCGATGCGCACGATAAAAAGTTACTGCTACAAGACATGTTGAAGCGGCCATCTATAACGAGGACGCTTTTGCGCGACGGGGTTACCGTTTATTTCTTGTGAGCCGTGCCCTCTGCCCTTGGATGGCTCGGATTGACCTCAATTGTGGGGGGGGAACAGAACTTTTGGTACGCAATTGGCGTTCGTAGAAAAAGACACTTTTATGATCTGGGTTCGCTAGCTGCTGTGCTGATTTCTACGGTCGTGATGACTGTCGTGAGTAACGAACTGTCGGCTTTGGTCGTTCCGTAAGCCCCATTTACTACACCCTTTGTCTTCCATTTGGCCTGTCAGCCTAATAAGTATACATGCAGGCCACTCGTGGCCGTCTACTCCTATTGTGTGAGTAATTCTCTTAGATTTTCCGATGCCTCGTTGCTCACGCGCCAAACACTTCTGCCGACCAGTCCTCCCGGCTCGTCCTGAACATCAGAGCGGTCGATGAGAAACTCTGCCCTGCAGATGTGCCAGAAGACCCGGATTCGCTCCCCCCGTTACTTTTTCAGGCGTTGCCCGGGTCAGAGGATCAGCTGGAAGAGCCACCTGTGGCGTCGTCGTCGCGAGTCTAGCCTGCAGATCGAGATGGCTCCCTGCTGGGGATGTAGCCGTCACCGTCACTGCCTCCACGGCCATCGTCATGGGAGCTGGCTTGTCAGGCTTGAGAGATCCGACCACTGTCGTCCCGACAGGACACTCAAAGGCAGTTGAAGTGCCGCTCGTGTTCCGTCCGTTGGTGTTCGATCCGGGATCGATTGCACGTACCGTGCTGTGTGACTTCTCGCGTTTGTGCGCCCCGTCCTCCTTTTTCCTTTTTTCTCTGACCTCGGATCAATCTCGTTCGCTTTATATATTTTATCCTTGTATTTTCGTCGTTATGTTAGGATAACCGGCGAAACACAAGTCCGATTGCGATACCATAATTTAATACGCACCTCCTTTTCACCGTCAAATTTTCCCCTCCCCCCCCCTCCTAATGCGTTTGATGCATAGATCAACGCCTAGGGCTAGGCGAAGTTTCCGACCTAATCTACCTTTTTTTGTCTCGCGGCGCACATACATACGGCAGCATACCCATAAATGATGTAATACAGATGTCCGAAACACCGAGGTCCTCGAAAGCACGTTTATATAAACAGATAGTCCCCTGTCGTTGACTCTTGGCATCTCTTCGCCGTCCATGTCAGGGAGAGGAAATCTTAGCAGAGAGCAGCGGAACACAGCCAAAACCAGGACATGTAATCGTTTCTTTCGTGGTCTCAAAATCTCCGTCATCGCGACCAATCCGCGCCTCTTCTTCAATTGACTGGCCGCCTGACCGCTCTAACCTCCCTCCTTTCCGCTTCTCCTCCCTCCCCCCCCTCCTGCACCCGCTCCCGCACAAATGGCCTGGTCTCTGCTCTCGAGCTCCATTTAACCTTCCTATTTCCGTGTTCCGACTTGCGACCTCGCTCCTCGCTCCTTGCTACTTTCCATCTGTACCTCTCGCGCCCACTCCGGCGCTTGCTCGAGCGCAATTTGGTGTCCCCCCACCACCTTTTCGTCCCGTATGCGCAGCTCCTCCATCTTTTTCCTCTGTCGCCATCAGGCGAGAGGCGGAGAGCAAAGAATATGCACCGGTGCCCCCAACCAAAGCCGACAGAAACACGACACACCTCGAGCACATCCCGCTGTTTCTTCTGTGCAGCCGCCAATCTCGCCTATGCCCGTGCCTCGAACTCGCACTGCACCGGGATGCTCTGTCGGGCACGCCTCTGTCGTATTTCGGACATTAATGGGCAGCCTCCAGGCTATGGCAGGAAGGGTGACGGAGTCACTGTCAATGGATCGAAAATGCTGTACGAAAGACAGCATGAGGCGTGAACTATATTATCAGGATGGACGTCTTACCGATGCCTGGGCGGCAGGCGGAGAAGGGGGAAACGCAGTTTGGTGCGGCTAGTCTGGCTTGATCGCCTGCGCGAGTGTCCGCTTGGCAGGTCCCAGTCCAAACACGAGCTCCACCATCTTTCACTGGATCACGGCGATGTCATATACGTCGCCTTGTAAGTTGCAGGCGATGCACTAAGGCAGCAGGGGACAGAGAGACGTATGTCTTTATGGTTACAATGCGGCAATCATGCTGTGAACAGTGCAAAGGGAAACGAGGGCGAATATGTCGATGTCGTGCCCATACCTACCGTCGTTTGCTCCCATGTGGTCTTCGTATACCACGATCGACATAGACGCGTGTGCGCAAGTACAGTTTCACCGCCGTAAAATTTGACCGACACCGTTTCGTACTACCCGTGACAGAGCACATCGCTGAGCAAACACGTTCACGATCTACCACAAGGATGCCAACGGAATGGAAGGATTGAATCACGCACGCTCTCGATCGCAAGGCCATGTTCACGTACACGTTCCCGTCTTGAGCGTCTCCCGGACCTTGGCACCTCCCAAGAGTTCTTTAGCCGCCGCTGCGCATTTGTAGTAGCCGAAGTCGGGAAGGAGTCCGTTCATCGTTCTCAACGCGTCCCCCGTGACCGCGATCGCGAGTCCCTGTGCACCCACAGCACAAAGTGGGTCCAACTGGAGTGCCTTGCGGCACGCCTCCACCGCCAATAGATGCGTCTCCACGTTTCCGCCAACTTGAGTCAGGGTCTCGGTTACCGCGGCTTTGGGTGTACGAGACCCGCACAGAGCGAGCACACGTCGTGAGTACAGAGTCTTTCGCACCCGTGTTGTGCTGAACGTGTAGATGCGCCCAGGGGTTCGGGTTGACATTCTGCGTGACCAAGGCATGATTCAGCGATTCGTGAACATCGAGAGCGTCTCTGAAGTGACCGATCTGAGGCTAATGTCCTGGGCAAGTCTTGGGCAGATGCAAAATGCCACGGTCTGGTCCCTGACCAACTCTGAGCACAATGACCCCGTTAAGAAAAGTTTTGGCGGAGATTGAACATTGAATCCTCCCTCCGCTACATTGTCATGCTATCACAAGCTTCGCCATTTCTCTTTGGACCACGCTGCGGTGGCTAACGCGGCCTGAATACCGAGTACTGAGCTATGGGTAGGTACGACGTATCATATGGGATGTAGTGCGGATAATGGGTATCGGGAGAAGACGTACACTCCGCGGTGTTGCGCGCATCGCCTATCCCTACCCTTCGCGTGTGTCCCGTCTTTTTTTTTTTTCGCTATCAGCTGTCGCATCCATTTCACAGCATACACTATCTGTAAGGCTTCAAACTTGCTCACTACAGCTGTTTTCATAACAATATGCTGATCAGAAATGCACATACAGACGGACTCTGAACCTTGGCAAGCCGAACTTGCCGAGAGTCCGCCAGCCAAAGATAATCGACAAGTCTTGATGGACTGGGAGCTTTCGGCTCCCAGTGTGGGGACCGTGTGCGAGGGAGGGTACTCGGGCTATCATACCCGCATGCTTGGCCGTCGGACGCCCCTCTCCGAGGATCACCATAGGACGAAAGCCTGTGTACAGTACTAGCAGGGGCGGGAAAGGGGAACGGGATAGGTAGCGGCGGTTTCGAGCCTGCGAAAGCTCTCGTCAGGGGGCTACCGCTACCCCGACCGCCGCCCATCCGAGACCGTGTAGGGTACCAGCTGCCAGCTTCAACCGCAATCTAGAGAGTGGGCCAGAAGGCAGCCCATGCTGAAGGTGCGACCCCAGATGGAGCTGGTTGCGTGTGGGGAAATAACGAGTGGGGAGTGGGAGGCTTCGCACCCGGCGCAAGAGGCCTGATAAGCAACCACCCACAGGCATTGGGCCGCATGGACGCCTTTTCGGGTTTCCCTCAACGGGAGTGTCCGGTTAGACTTAGACTTGCTGCGCTGCCGTGCGGCGCCCAGTCCCAAAACATCCAAAGGGACTGGGGCCCTCCCCCGCCATCCGAGGATTCGACGAGCGACACAGTCAACGCTCACCAAATTCTATGACAGCTTCAAATCCCGACTCAGCTTGCGCATCTATTTTTCGTGCTTAGGTATATCGTTATGAAAGCAGCTGTAATGGCCGACGGTTTCTGGGTCGCTGACAGGTATCAGACTTCTCAGAAGCAGACAAACACACACATGTATACGCGAGAACAAGAAGAAGAAAAAAGAGGACCCACCGACCGCGACTGATCCCCCAACGCAAAGGCTGGAAGTAACAAGGTTGTCACGAGGATCGTTTACTCCGAACTGCCAACCTCTGTACTCCCTACGGAAAATACCGCTCATGCCAGTGAGGGAATACGGTCCATCAAGGGTCGTGGGTGCCAGTGGGGGGTCACCATCCAGCATCCCAACCTCGTCGTAGGTGTGTCCGCGCTCTTACATACCAAGGCTGACAGCGCGCCTTCACGAGCACGTTTGATGTTGATTATCCACTGCAACCCACGGAGGGGGGCAACGGAGGGGACGGCAACGGTGGAAGGACAAGCTATCGAGGGAGTGTGCGCTAGCCAACCATCCTCGTGGGCGTATACGAGTGCAGTGGGAAAGCAGAGAGCTGGCAGGGGGTGCCAGCAGAGCACGGGCGAAGGCACGACGCGCACGCACGCACCACCCACAGCTTGGGCAGTGTAATCAACGTCGACAGGTGTAACTGATCTCGATCATAATCTGTGTCGCATGACGGGAGACAGGAGTCGACCAGTCAGTGGCGACTAGTTCCCCCACCAGTACCGCACAGGTTTGCCCGTGCAATTGTGCCTTTGCCAGATAGCTTCGCTGATAAGAAGCCTCCTTATCCTCACTCGCTTTCACCCATCCTTAAGCCGCCACCAGCCGCTCGAAGGGTCGCGTACCCTGTGCCTTTGTACTCCCTTTGACTGTCGCAATTGGTACGGTAGTCTACCTAAACGGCCCTGGAGGGGGCTCGTCGGCGTTATGACACCAGATGCAGTCCGCGGTGGAATCCCGGCAGCTTTCTTACTGTCCAGTCCAAACGCACCGTGGGTGTCGTACCTATCCTCCGGCCCTTTTCACGACATCAGGTGGTATGCAACGTCAGCGATGCACATGGCACCAGACCAGATGTCAGCGCTGCAGCGGTGGCTGACTGATGGTGCTCACAAAAGGCAACGGGAGGCGAGCCGCAACCGAATAAATGCAGGCCACTGCAGACCGGAAAGGCCAGCACAACAATCCCGTCCTCGAATACAGACACCACCATGCAACTGAAAGCGCTCAGCTTCTATCTCAGCGTCCTCTGCTCCCTCTTGATCGCAAGCTCGGCGCTTGCTAGCCCCGTGAACCTCGGACGTGAACAGGGCCCTCAGGAAGATTGTGAGCACGCCCACGAGGGACTGTTTTCAATTTGGCTAATGACAGAGAAGTATATGGACAGACCAAGTAGGGAGTCAAGGGTGGTGAAGTGGCTGCTGCCAAGCGCTCTGAGCGTCGGTACAATTTGATGCCTACTTCAGGGTCGTGCTGACGCTAGGAAAGGTGATCTTTCGTGTCCATTGGCTGAGAGGTGGAGTCCACAGCAGCTACATTACCCGATAACAGAAACGTGCCTTGTCTAAAGAATGTAGTATGAACAAGCTATGCAAATGTATATGACGTCATATGTACTTTCTGTTTCGAGCGTGTTGTCCGAACGGCTTCTAGTATTGTCCGCCCATATGCCTGAGAAGAGTGCCTGCGCATGCGAGTCAGTCATACTGTATGGATTGCGGAGGCTCATGTAGCCCAGCAAGGGATGTTGATTGGTTATACCGTGTTATTTGTGGACTGTCCCCTTAGACGACTCGGACGTCAAGCCATGTGGCGTCGTTGAAGCGATACTTGACGCCACCCGCAACTTTCAATCGTTCCGATTGGCAGTGAGTACTCGGCATTGTCACACTTCAAAGCTCCAGGTATGTACACCGACGGTCGGCTTCGCCTGCACAACCCTGCTGTACGGTGACGATAGCGGACACCCCGGTTGGTCTCGAAGAGGGCGAACTTCTCCGGTTCCCATGCATCACTAGCTATCCATCTAACCATAACTTAGGCCTCGCACGGCAAGGTAAAAGGTCCATTTACGTAAAGTACTTTGTAACAGGACGAAAACATGTTTTATGTACGGGATGCGTGTCCCCCTGAGTGACGAATAGCGAGCGGGTCATGACATCTCTTCGTCATCCGTATCCGAGAGGTACTCTTTACTTTTACTAACAGGAAGGAGAGAAGAAGGGAAGATCAGCAGAGGGTAGCAGCAGACATGATCAAGGTGGCCACCCACAATTGTTTCTTTCGTGGACCGCCTGTCGCTTCTTGGTCTTCATCATCACGAACAACCCGCTTCTTCGGACCACGCTGTTGACCATCATCAAAGAAGAAAGAATGAGGGCGATCGCCCCTCCCATCAGTCCACCAGACGGACAAAAAGAAGAACATTACCCCACCTTTTTCGCGGGCTTGCTCTCCATCTCCTCGTCGCTAAACAATTGTTCGTTGGCCCCCTCCTCGCCGGCTTGCTGATCGCCGGCCGATCGTTTCAGCTTTCCTCCTTTCCGCTTCTTCTTTGACTCGGACGGCGTCCCTGCGCCCGCACCAAGGCCCTCGTCCCCGCTCTCGGGCTCTGTCTTGATCTTCTTATTTCCGCGCTTCGACTTGCGCTCCCGCTCCTCGTCGCTCTCCATCTGTACTTCCCGCGTCCACTCCAGTGCTTGCTCTCGCGCAATCCGGCGCTCCTCCGCCAACTTTTCTGCCTGTATGCGATGTTCTTCCAACTTTGCCCTCTGTTAGCCACCAAGCGAGAGCATGACGCGTCAGTTACCACGCCCCCCGCACAGAGCAGCGCCAAAAGAGACAGGACAGACCTCGAGCGCCTCCTGTCGCTGTTTCTCCTCCTGTCGCTTTTGCCGCGCAGCGTCCAACCTCGCCCGTGCCTCCGCCTCAAACTCACGTTGTGCGCCAAGATGTTCTTCCGCTCGCCGGAGCATGCTCTCGCCATATTTCCGACGCTGATCAGCCACCTCAAGGCTGTACGGCAAGAACTGGGACGTGTCCGCTGCCAACGAGCCAAAAATGCTGTACAGCAAGTGTCAGCGAGATGACCGCTTTTCGGCATCAGTGAAACGGTCAGTGGTAGCCGATTGTCGGGACTAGCCAGGACCACCGGCCAGTCCGTTGAGGAGGGGAAAAGAGGAGAAAACGTACCGTTGAGCATGATTCGCTTGCCCAATTGCCCATTCGAGATCCTTCAGCGTCCGCTTGGCGGGTCCGAGTCCGAACATGAGCTCCGCCGTCTTTTGCTGAATCATCGCGATGTTGTACACAATCGCCTTATCGTTCGGTTGGAGGTGAAGCGCCTGAATATAGCAAAGGGTCAAGAAACACGTAAGTTCTCATCGTTGTAATGCAGCGATGACGCCGTGAACGGTGCGAGAGGAGACGTGGTGCAGGGAGGGAGGAACGAGCGGGAGTGCTTCACCGTTTGTGCATATTTCAACGCCCTGTTCATACCTGCCGTCGTTTGCTCCTTCGTAGCCATCGTATACCACGATCGACACAGACACATCAGCACCGGCACGCTTTGACCGCTGTAAAACTTGACCAACGCTGTCTCGTACTACCCGTGAAAACACATGCCGTTCAGGAGATGCATCACAAGAGCGTTGATGAGATGAGACAGATCACGCACACTCTCGATCGCACGGTCAAATTCGTCCCGCGCATAGTAACAGTGGCCCATGTTCACGTACACGCTCCCGTCGTTGAGCGTCTCCCGGACCTTGGCAAACACGTCAAGTGCCTCCCGAGAGTTCTTTAGCCGCCGCTGCGCATCTTCGGCAGCCGAAGCGGGAGGGAATCCGCTCATCGTTCCCAACGCGTCCTCCGCGACCGCGATCGCGAGTCCCTGAGCGGCCACCGCACAGAGGGGGTCCAGTTGGAGCGCTTTGTGGTACGCCTCCACCGCCCGTTGAAAGTTGCGTTTCCGCTCTTTGACCATCTCTGGATTAGGGTCTCGGTTATCTCGGCTTTGCGTGTACAAGATCCATCCTGCCGCACAGAGCGAGTACACGTCGTGCCTTTCGTGGTCCTTGAGCGTCGCGAATACAAAGTCTTTTGCACCCTTTGTGTTGTGCTGAAGCAAGAATGATGTGTAGAATGCGCGGAGGTTCAGGTTGGTGTTTTGCGTGACCAATGCTTGTTTCAGCAGCTCGTGGGCGTCGAGAGGTTGACCGAGGTTCACAAGCATTTGTGCTTGTCGGATCTTCGCTATTTTTGCCGGGAATATCAGCGTGACAATGTTTAATGAGAAAGGACGGAGACCGACCATCGACGTATTCCGGATGGCGAGAAAGAAGCTTGTCATATGCTTCCTTGGCCATCCCGTGCGCCCCGCTGTCCTCGTATACTCTTGCAAGATTGTACAGTATCGACGTCGACATTGCTTCCCCATCCTCCGGACTGAGAGTAGCAGCCTTGGTCAACGCTTCCTCGTACATCGCCTGCGCTTCGACCAAGTTGTTCTCCATGTGTTGCAATGCGCCGAGATTGTTGAGTAACCGGGGATCCCCCTGACTGCTCGCCACGCTCGCTCGGGAAGCATCCCGGAATGCTTTGGTGGTCCGCTCTATGTTCTCCTCCTGCCACAAGCGCGCCATTTCGACGTGCATCTCCATGTCGTCGTTTAGCACGCTTGACGTCCGACTTGGCGCGTTCGCGTGACCGTTGGCGCGCGCATCATCCGCCTCAATGATCTTGGCTACTCGATCGAACAGCTCTCGCGCTTTCAACTTTTCCTGTGCAACGTCTGCGCTCGACACGCCTGGCCGCGGATGCGCCCGGAGTGACGCAAGTATGACCGTCGCTTCCACCGATCGCTGTGCGTTTGGGGGCTGTATCAACGTGTCGAGGGTGTGAATTGCCGCGGCCACTTCGTCTGATCAACATCCACCGCAGATTCAGACATGGTCCGAGCCGGTTCAGAGGACGTGACAAGCATACCATTGAGCATCTGCATCTGCGCCATGCCAATAGCACCGAGCACGTGCTTTGGTTGACCCTCGGTCGCGATCGTGTAGTATTTCGTCGCCTCTTTTACTGACCCTTCGGCATGCAGGGCCCGCGCAGCCCTCAGGTTGCCCTCTGTCAAAAGTGTGAGGGTGTCAGCGAACTGTATCGTTCGTTCTGCTAGTTTTAGTGCCTATGTGAACATAAGAAAAGTTGGAGGTGCTTGCGATCCGGAGCTCACCCGCTTGAAGTTGTTTTTACGCAGGAACAACTCACACAATGCGTTTGCCGCAGCAGCGCTTTTTTGGTTCGCGTTGAAGGCCTTCTCGATGTATTTGTTGCCGGTCAAGAAGGCTTGCGCGCGTTCTTGTTCTGTCTGGTTTCCCGCCTTGCTCGCATTGATAGACTCCAAACCCAACAAGAGCTGAGCGGCCCACTCGGATGGGTTCTGAGGTTGTCATGATCAATACTGCGGCCGCAACAAGGATTAGAATAGTGAGCTACGTGCCACTTCCAAGCTTCTCTGCCATGCAGCCTTTGCCTTTGCCTTGTGATCCATGGCCCAGAGGCAGAGACCGATACCGATCCGAGGGTCTGGAACGCACGACGGGCAAAGTTGGAGGACTTGCTGAAACAGTTTGAGAGCTTGAGGGTAACTTCGCCTTGCGTAAAGAATGCGGGCCTGCACAACAACATCCCGTCAGGTTCGACGACGTATGACGGAGCAAGGGAGCACACTTTTCCAAGGAGCGCCACGACGTTGGTCGGCTTCTCGGCAAGGACGCCTTCGAAAGAGCGCATGGCGTCGTCCATGGATCGTGTGGCGAGTTGTTGGATCCCTGTAGCCGTGTTCGAGTGTGGGTGCTCGGATGATGAATGCGCGGCGTACCTCGTGTCAAAAACGCCAGAGTCCCGCCGACGCCCTCTCCGCCCTCGGCTGCTGCTCTCTCTCCAGCGTTGAGGTACTGCGCGGCATCCCGGTAATACTCCTCTTTTGAACGTATGCCGGTGAGCTTGTCCTCGCCTGAATGGGGACCATCAACGCGCGCCGCTCGGAGCGGGCTCTCGGGGGCTTACGAGCGTCGGGCAACACCACTTTGGGGGCCTTTTGGGCGTGCGCAATCTGAATGTTCGCGAGCAACGCGTATATGGGGGGAGATTGGGCGGTGGTTCCGTTCGCCGTCAGAGCTGCAGGCGTCCCCCCCCAAGAAAATAAGCGTTGGACGACGCGCGGGCAGACGCAGACCACGTACACTCGATGGCAGCGTGCGCAATGCGCTCTGCGGCGGAAATGTAACCCCTCCGCCAATACTCGCCGGCAAGCCTGGCCCACACGGACACTCTGCATTGGCCTTCCTTCAGGAGGTCGAGGACGTCGTCCGGGTTGGGATCGAGGTTGTCCAGGTCGATGGTGATGACTTCCTGGCCGCCGAGCTCGATGTCAATCGACCGTCCAGCGCCGTTTCCCGAGTCGTCCATCATCGCACCGACACGCGCATACGCAAAAGCCGAGCACGGGCGAAGCCAGCAGGCACCGGCTGCCTCCGGGAGCCGACACCAAAACCGGGCAGTGGGCCGGCTCGGGTGATCCCGATGCGTCCTCGCCCGTGCGTCGTGTGCGCGCAGAGCCCGTCCGCCTACGCCTGCGCGTCCTGCAAGGTGGCCAGCTAGTGCGTCCCATCGCCCGTGTGCCCGCGAACACAGCCAACGCGCTGCCTCAGCTGCTCCGTCGCATGCTACACCCAGCACAAAGGTCCGTTCGCGTGCCCTCACCCACACCGACTCATCCTCGCCGAATCGCAGAGACATGCGCAACGGCCGCTCCTAGCACACCCCCCACTTCCGCCCTCGTTGGCGCTCACCAAACACCCCAGTCGTCCACCCTCACCAGCGACGCAGTGCCGCTCCAAGACCCGCCCCGCCTCCGTCCACTTACTTCCCTCAAGTGGCCCTACGTCCCGGAAGCGTCCGCCTACCCAGACCCACTTACGCGTGACGACCCCAAGCCCCTCCAGCTGCACCATTACGAAGCACTGGGTAAGTGCTTGATGCATCGCGACATCCATGGGAACAGCCTCCCAACAAGAGGTCCTGATGATGACACCACATGGGAACGCGTGCATTTCGTATCATCATAGCAATGTCGCCGGCAATCCGGGCAATCCTGAGATCAAACCCTCGGCTGTGCGACCTCCTCACGTCGATCAACGCGCTCCGAGGCACGGAACGCGAAGAGGCGCTCCAGCGAGCACTCGGCGTCGATAGTCGCCAACTCAAGAATGAAGACGCGAGCAAACCGTTGGACGAGGACACCAAAGTGTTCAGAGAGTTGGCCGAAGCGATCGAGGCCACGGTGAGAGGCGGGAAAGAGGGCGTATTGGGGTTGGACTGGGATTAAATTTCTTCGTTTCTCGAGCAACCTCCCCGCATCCATCAACTCAAGGACAGCTTCACAGATGACTCAAACCCACGCCTACAGCCTGGTATTGCCCTACTTAACTCCCAAAAACAGTAGCCCTTGCTTTGCCTTCTCGACCTCCTCTTCGAGCTCTCTCCCATCGCTCGCAGTCCACCACTCTGACTTGTCAATCTCCTCTGCCTTTTTCCCGCCTTTTATCGCCGTCTCAAAGGCAACCTTGCGCGCACTGAGGGACACCATCCGACGCGGATCAGAGTGGCCGGTGAAGATCACCAAGGCAGTGCGTGTTGGCAGAGATGCATACAGTGTGACGAGCTGTTCGTTCACCGTCGCCTGTGCAGCCGCAACCTTCTCTGAGGATGCCTCTGCCTGCGGGGCAATCACTGCCGGTGCATCTCCCGTTGTTCTTGGTGTCAACCCTGGAAACATGGTCACTCTGCGATCACAACTATGATGGGGCGAGACCCACAGCCCATTGCATCTGCGATGCCTGTGAACCTCCCATACATGAATTCGTGAGCAGGGATTGCTTGTAGCAAGCCCTCTAACACCTCTCGATCGTTCCCGCACCCAATCGAGGTTGTCGCCTTGGCGCCGTGCATCACCCCTGGATTTCCGTGGTCCACGACAGCGGCTCTGATCGTTCCTCGGCCACCTTTTCCGCTTGCTCTCGTCATCCGCTCAAAGATGCTCTCCTGATCCGTCTTAAATTCCCCGAATCCCGCGCCATTCTGGACTTTAAGCCGCAGCAACTCGGCACAGGCACGTGCGTCCTCTTCTGGATCATGTCCTCCCTCGCCTCGAGTCTGGATCTCACGATGGCACCATTTCTTTGTGAGCCACGCGAGTCCAGGCTTGAGTGGTCGACCGCGGGGATGGTGGTACACCACCGCAGTGTCGATGCAAAGAGGATGGCAGATTCGGAGCGCTTTGAGATCGGATTCGAGAGAATGACCGACGAGGATGGAGGTGGGGCTATCGCGAGGTGCGAGGATTGTAAGCAGCTGCGTTTGGACTTCAGCGAGAGTTGTCGTAGCCTTGGCTAGCGACGCCTCCGTTATGCCTGACCATCTATACGATAATAGTGAGCGTGTGCGACGACACGTGCAGAAGAGAAGACTACTTGGTGAGGTAGTCGATGACCGGCTTGGGTGGTTTGACAAGCTTGTCGTACACGACAATACCGGATTCGTAGTCGACCATGCAGACTCGGGTCAGTTCCTTTCCGTCCTCTGTCATACACTGATCCTGGTTGAGTTGGGGCTGAAGTAGGAAGGAGGATGCGCACCATCTCGCAGTCGATGGCATATACCCTTGAGCGTTGTTTTTCGTGTGGCAGGAGCAAAATGGATTCGGCGGCGGGTTGAGGTGTCTCCACCCAACCGCTTGGCTTCTCGAAGACGTCTGCCATGTACGATGGTATAGGATAGTCGTTTTCGATCATTTGTTGCAGAGAAAGTAAATATAGCGTCGGTTCCTTGTTGGACGCCCGTTCCGCTACAGAGGCGGAGTCAGTGGCCATCACAGAGAGCGACGAAACACACAAGCAATTCGGGCTTCGATACGCCTCTTTTTTTCCTCGCCACTCACAGGTCCTTGGAAGAATTCCCCAAGGAGAGTATACATTCTCGTCTGGTCACCTGGCGCGCGAGTCGGGCAGGCATGGCTGAATGTAGAGGCGATGAACGACAATGGCGTGTTCGAATCGTTAATGAGAGGTATTTCAATCGGAATGTTGGGGTTGGAGGTGGCGGAAGTAGGACGTGGCGGGAGGGCAAGAAAGTCGGGGAGCACGCCCGGTATCAGCAACGCAATGACTTTTTGTATGGACCGGGCATTCTGAGGAACGGTGGGTACTGTGGGCGAAAGGAGAGAAGAGAGTGTACCTCGATCCTGACCCAGTTGGGCGGTGGCGAGTCTGCGACGATGTGGAGGACGAGATCACGCACGTCCTGGGCAGCGTCGATGGTGCTGTACCGCGGACAGCCGAAGACACACTCACGTCGATATGAATAGCGTCCTTTCTCTTGCGGATTTCGCTGTTCACGTACATGAATCGTGGCGCCAACGCCTACAGGCCAAGCGCATATTGGTCATGCCATGGCGTGCGGTGGAGCGGATGGCGACACACATCGTGTTTTGCCTCGACTTTTCTGGCCTTTTTCGCTTTGCGTCTTTCCACGCGAGACCACTCCCCGTCCGCCGTCACCGCATCGTCAAGGACCTTTGGCTTCTTGTGCTGCGGCGAGAGCGAAAGCGGTGGGGACGGCGGTGCGACGGTGTCTTGCGAACGCTTCATGGTGGAGGGACAAGGCCGCGAGCGGGGTCGAGGAGAGAGGGTGGACCCCTATCACCCGTACCGCCCGGACCCCTGACACGGGGTGATGAGGGTCGTGTGTGGGCTGGTCGCTGGTGCGGTACATACGATGGGCTGGGTGCCCAGACACTCGGCGTCGAACGCTGTGTCGGCCAGCGTCTGTCTGCACCCACGCTGATCCCCGGAGCTCGTCAGTTTGATGTGCCAAGATGGGCCATGGACAAAAAAAGCTCTGCGTTGTCTTGGGCGCACACGCTGCGCAGCAATGCACCGTCTCGTTGTTCGCTCTGGCTGGCCTTTATAAACGCCACGCTCGTTGTACTCCACAGCTCGCTAATGATCCCCCTTACCGTCCTCCTCCTCCTTCCGTTCGCTCTGGCAGCGCCCCACCCCGCGGCATATGCGGACCCACTCCACATCCCCATCGTCCGGCGCGCAACCACCGCCCAGGAGCGTGTGGCCAATCTGCCTTACATGATGGATTCCCTCCGAGTCAAGTACGGTTTCAAGCCCATCAACCAAAAGAGGTCTACCACGTCTACCGCAATCACTGACGAGGTATGTCCCGCTGATCGCCCCCCATGACAACCTGCTTATCGTAGCGCGCAGGAGAACGATTCCAGCTATTCAGCCGTTGTCGCCTTCGGGACACCGTATGTACCTTCTTTCGGCTCCGGTCCGTCGCCCCTTGACATCGTTTGCTCCCAGCCCTCAGGATTTTAACCTGATCCTTGACACTGGCTAGTACTCGATGAGATCTATGTGCGATCATCAGCTGATTTTTGCCTAGGGTCCTCCGACCTATGGGTCGCTACGAATCCGTGCTCCACCTGCTCGAACAACGTCCCGCTCTTCGACACCTCAAGATCCACCTCCTTCAGGAACGACTCTGACTCCCTCCGAATAAATTACGGGTCTGGCTCAGTGGAAGGCAATGCCGCCCAAGAAACCGTCACGTTCTCCGACTTTACCATCTCGGGCCAAGAGTTTCGTGCGTCGCTTCACTTCATCCTGGTCGTCCGTTCTCATCCGATCGTGCCTTAGTCGCTGTGTCGGAGACCAGCACTGGCTTGCTTTCTAACAACTTGTCGGGAATCATGGGTCTCGGGTTCCGGCCACTTTCTTCCCTTCAGACCACACCCTTTTGGCAAACCTTGTATAACCAGAACAACCTTTCTTCACCCGTATTTAGTTTTTACCTCGAACGCTATGTCGATGCTACCCAGGAAGTTGATGCTGCACCGGGTGGGACTTTTACCCTCGGAGGCACTAACACGAGCTTGTACTCGGGAAGCATCGAATTCATTAACATGCCGAGTGGTTCTACGCCTTCCTATTGGCTCCAGCAAGTTCAT
>JBBPMG010000356.1:0-25362 GCA_038090195.1 Boletellus deceptivus
AGGATTTTTGCGAACCCTGGCACCTGGTACGCAGAACGACTCCCTCGCTGTTTGCACGTTTATGCTATGTGGTGATATTGGCCTCTCGACGGCCGTTTCTGCTTTTCAGTTCTTTCAGTTTTTTCGTGTTTGCTATGCTCGTGGTGCACCCTGCCAGCCTCTGTGACGTCTGCCTGGATCCATACATTATCTCCTCTGAACCCGCTAATTCACCGCACGCAATAGCGTGCGGTCACATTTTCTGTCTCACGTGCGTACTTCCTACAGGACACCCTAGATCGTACTTGACGCACTACGCCCGATACCCAGATGTCTCCGGAACCTCTCCCCGAGTGCATGTCCGCTCTGCCGGAAAGCATTCCAGCCCGACCGGGTCAAAAAACTGCATGTGGCAGGTCCACCCGAGCTTGATGGCGCTGCCGAAGAATCGATCGAGGAAGAAGCCGCCCAGCTGCTCCAACGTGTCGCGCTCGTGTCTGGCGAGGACGTTCCCGACGTGGAAATCATCGAGGTCGTCACCGAAGTCGAAGAATGGCTCGCCAAAAACGGGGAGGAGGACGGTTCGGTGAGTGTGCTTGCGTTCTCGTTCGACCGAGCTGGAGCTCTATACTCGGGCGCGCTGGGGCTATGGGCCACGTATGCGTGGTGACCTGCTCCCTCGGACCCGAATTGTTCCGCCGTGTGCTTGATGGCAATGTTCTTACGTCTCCCACGAGTTAGCATCGACCACTGCGCGCGTGCCTGGCCGCTCTTCAGCGATTCAAGGCGTTGCAGGAGCAGAATGAGCGAGAGAACGCAGAGTTTCGTCGGGTTCGCCGCGAGCTCAAGGCCCACCGACGTCATGCTCACCAAGACTCGAAGACGTCTCGCGCGATAGAGGAGAGCCTGTTGGGGAGGATCAACGAGATCGAGAGCAATCATGCGTTGTAAGAGCCCCTTGCTTACATAGGAGTATGGTCGCACTGACGCGTCCGCGCACAGGGAAGTGAGTCAGGGTGAACAAGGTTCTGCTTGACTCACTCACGTCGTTTTCAGCTCTCTCGGCTTTATGCCGAAATCGATTCCCTACGTGGCGACACCGAACCTGCCCATCTTAATACGTCCAATCCGCTCCCACCACCACCTGAACCGTTGCCGCTTGATAGATTTCCTGCCTTTGCCAGACCCGGTGGGGCCGCGGACCCTTCGGATGCTCTTCAAATCGCGGTACCATATCCACCCCCTCCTCCGAGAGTGCAAACCAGCACGAGCACCGCCAGCGACTATCTGTCCACTACTTCTTATGGTGGCACGGCCCATGCTCAGCACGTACCTTCTCAGATCCCGCCGCCGCTCGCCATACCACGTGCACGGCACCCCGGAGTTCCGCGTGAAGATGAACGGAGCAGAGGACCTTCGACTCAGGAACGCAGCATTATGAAGCATCCACAGGAGGAGACAAGACCGCACGCCGAATCCAGTCGTGCGGGTGCTGCTAAAGCCAGGTACGCAGGTACGGATGCGAGGTCGAAAACCGCCGCTGGCCCGATCCTGGCCCCTCGCGCTGTGCCGGCCCCGTCGCCAGCCCCAAGTTGGGCACACCACCCACTCGTCGAAGAGAGGCGGTCAGATGAAGAACGAGAGGTTGCGGAAGTTCCTCGAAGAGCCCGTGCAAGCGGCGCAAACGGGGCTATCAGCTACAGCTCTGATGTGGACCTGCGGCCCACCGTAGATGCGCGTCTCGCGTCAGCGGAGGCATACGTTCAGGGTTACGGCTCCGGCTATGACTCGGGCTTCCAGATCGCCAGCGAACCCTCTTCCGTGGCACCATCATCGTATGGGAGCGACCGATCGGACCGGATGAACGGGTTTCCTGTACACGAGTCCCCTGACCAACCGATTGGCGGCTTAGGTTTGATGGGGGTACCACGACCGAGTGCGCCGGGGACGGTGTCCACACCGGACGAAGATACCACGCCAGTGAATCGGGCGAGGGGGCTCGCCAGGAGGAACACGACTCAGGCCGTCGAGATGGAGCGATCGATGCGGCGGTTGAGCGACCAGCCGGTTGTCGATGCGCTGCAGAACGGCGGCGGGCGGCGGGCTCCTACGCAAGCGACTGGCCTGCCTCGTGGCATGCGCCGTACTGTGACCGAAGGTGCTGTGCGCCCTGGGGCCAATGGAATTGCTGACCCCGCGAGGCGCCAGAGGACGGCGAGTGGGATCGCTGCGCCGCTCGCAAGAGAGGACGAGAGCCCGAGGAGCGAGACCACGTGGGGTACGGTGCAGACATTATCCAGGGACAGCATCAGCGAGGGCAGTATGGGCAGCCTCGGAATGCTCGTCGGGCTTCACAATGGCGGCGCCAGAGGGCAAGGAAGTGTTGCTGGTGAACTGTACGTTGGGCACGAGGACGGGGGGGGCAATAACGCCACTGGTGAGGAAGGGGAGGACGGTGAGACGGAAACGCCTGTCATTGCGGGCAGTTTACCTGGCTCGGTGTCGGATGTGTCGAGACTGGGTCTTATCAGGGAAGACGAAGGGGACCGTTCAGGCTCGCGCAATCGGCACGTTGTGGCGGACACAACACCGCGTCACCGGAGCACGTCCCATTCAGAGAGGGTTCAGCATGCGTCGGAGGCACCGCAAGATCGGCAGCCGCCGCTTGCAAGACGGAGCGAGGAGACGAACGCCCAGCGCCGACGCCACACGTCGCACTCCAGCATCGCGGAAGCATTGCAGACTGGCAGCCGCAGGGTGGGCGACGCCTCTGATATCACTAGCACGAACGCGCTATCGCTGCATTTTGATGCCTCGTTTCCGACGCATGACTATCAAGGACCATCAGCCCCATCCGGACCCGAGATCATTGCGCCGACGCCGATCGTCGGTGGTCCGAACATCATCCACCTGTGGGCTCATCGCGTATGAATAGACTTTTTTTCTTCTCTCTCCGTGGAACTTTCGCTTTCTTGCACGCTTTGCGTTCTCGCCACAGGTATAGACGCCGCTGTGTGATGCTGTGTGGACCCATGTATTGTTATGTTTGTTCTAGTTATCTCGTGCGATACCGTTAATGCCATGTTCTGGCCGGGCGTACGCCTGGCCCACACGGACTGGGGTCCTCCGACGCCTGACTCCGACGGGCACAAGTCGCGCATCTCGATGTTCGTGCGAACCGCATGCCTATCGAGCCCCATCTTCGACGACTCACACCGTATCGGCCGCATCGATAAGCCGTCTGTCTGCCTTGTCGATATGGCAGGACGTTTCCGAGGTTGCCAGGTCGTTTGGCAGCGCTTCTGTCCCGACACGTCCATGAAAGCAGTGTCGTCTTTCCCCCTCTCGCTTGCCTTCTTTGCGCCCGCTGGGTTCCTGTGCCGGGGCTCGGGCGTTGGTGGTGTAAGCCGTGAGACGGGAGTCCGACAGGTTCGCTCTCCTTGTCCTTATATCACGTGCCTTTTCCTTGGAGAAGTTTGATCCACTGGTCCCTTTTTCTCGTAACTATTTCGACGCCACACCAGCCATACTCGTATGCCAGGTGAAGATGCGCATCTGCTTTCGTTCGCTTACTTGATTATCGCGGGAACGTGGAGCGAGCAGTTGGCACGGCGGTCGTGAGATAGCATGGCTTTCCCAAAACAAAAAGGAGCACGCTTTCATGTCCCATGGCTGGGTGGTGGCAGGACGATGCTCTCGGATGCCAACCATGCTGTAGATCGCACCAAGGAACGTTCCCGCGAGGAGTAAGGCGTTTTCGTCAGACGGCTGAATGTCCACAGATCTGACTGGCGGGGGAGCCGTTCCGGGGCTTCGACAAGGTATTTGGCGATCCCCATCCTTGCGATCGACACAGGATCGGTCAGCTCAGCAGGCTGAGGGTGGCGATGGCGGCGATGGCGGCGAGGCGGCGACGGTCGACGGCTGAGGAAGATGGCGGGAGCAAGGAAAAGCGCACGAGCGAGAGAGAGACGCTATATCCTGTGTTCACAGGATCCCCCTCTCCAAGCGAGGCCGAACAAGAATGTGTGACAATCAAGCCGCTTGTTGCTATTATCGTCCTGTTCTGCAAAGATCCGTGCCTGGATCCAATGCGGTCTGGGGCCGAGAAACGTGTGCCAGCCGCATTGGCCCGCATGCCAAACCTGTTACCGGGCGCAAGATGGCATCTCCGAGAGAACGCTGTTCCGTGGCTCCATTGCTTATGGCTGGTGGCAAAGGGCCCTGGGATGCCATCGAGGGCATCGAGGGCAGGGGCTGCAGGGCACGGTGCCGTCCAGACGGGCACGAAACGGGCACCTTCAACGGCACTGCCCACCAGACAGCGTCGTCCAAGGGTGCCCACCATGCGCGTTTCACAGCGACAATAACAAGCGCCGTCCGGTGCACAGCAACCAGAGGTGGAAACACGAGGACAGCAATCTCGGACCGATGCGCTGGGTACCGCTGGCATTCTCCGAGACCAAGGACACCCGCCCCGTTATCCCAGAAAGCCCGAAATGAGCTGGGTGCGTTTTGCAAACTGAGTTCGAATAGCTCTATCTGTCACGAGATGATTTCTGATGTATGTAAACAGACGGTCGCGTCGCTTAGCGGCCTCGTGTCTGCCTTATAATGTTGCCAGTGCACGGACGTTGGAAACGTCCTTGCTCGGTGCTTGCACCATTCCCGGCTAACACGCGTACTTGGCCTGGCTGCAAAGCCGCCCGTTCTTTATATCCGGCCCCTCATCCATTCCTTCTCCGTTCTCCGGCTCGCGAGGGGGTCCTTAGCCAGTCCCTTTCTCTCCCCCCATCATGCTCGTGCTCGGTCCCAACTCGACGTGCGACATCTGCCTCGAATCGTACACCACCGGGGCTAACGTGCCCCATGCCATCACGTGCGGCCACGTCTTTTGCCAAAAGTGAGTTCATTCTTCCTCTTGGGCGGTGGATCCGGTCTCACTGCGCCCCCAGATGTCTCAGCCATCTCATGCAGCACAAGTGTCCTCTCTGTCGCGAGCGGTTTTCTCCCCTCGACTCTCGGAAGCTCCACGTGGACAGCGATCCCGTCCCGCCAGTGTCGAGCGCCGAACCGTCCCCAGAGCCCGTCGTGGCGCCCCCACAGATCGACAACGGGTCTCAGCGTCTGCTCGACGACATCGCACGCATCGTCAAGGAGGGTGCCAAGGTCAACGAAATCCGGAGGGTGATCGACGAGTGTAAAGCGTATTACAAGTCGCAGCCCGGCAACCAGGTTGTCTCTCCCTTCCTCTTTCCATTTCTGACCTCTGAGCACGTCACACTCATGCGCCCTCTTCCTTGTCGCTTCTAGTATACCCCCGTCAGGGTCAGCTGTCTCTTACTACATAATCTTTTGGAGGCCCAGCGAAAGTTGGCCGTGCAAGCGGAACAACTGCGGGAAACGACGGCTACGCATGACGAGATACGCGATCGCTTGACGTCAGAACTAGAAACCCTTCGGCTCAAGTACGAGGACTTGCACCGGACGAGCCGTGATGAGAAAGAGACTGCGCTTGCCATCGAGAAAAGTCTCCGGGAGCATTACGATCTGATGAACAGCTTTTGGAAAGGGTGAGTGTTGCCGTCACGTTGCCATATCTGCCGCTAACGTTTCGCTTATAGCCAAGTGAGTGGGTCCGTTGAGCATCCGCGTCTTTTGCCCTTAAGCCTGGTTCCAGGTGGAGTCCGTGAACCAAGAATGCCGGTCTTTACGTGAAGAGCTCGATCGATTCCGTTCAAGCGGCGCGACGGCACCACCCTCTCGACCGATAGAACTCCAGTATTTCTACCGGAACGAGCCTAAACGATCCTACTCGGGTAGCGACGACTTGACGTTGTCTCAGGTGGAGACGGCCAAAGGCAGAATTACCGACGAGTGTGATCTCCACCTCTCGCCACTTGCAGAGGTGGCTGCTCCACTGATTTCCACTGCGCCTTCCTTGAGGGCCCTCGCTGACGACCTCGATCTGGATGAGATGGCAAAGGCGAGGCGCATCAAATCGCCTATTCAGGAGGTGCTCGAGCCAGATTCCGAATTCGAGGATTCCAGCAGTGCTACCGCCTCGGCGTTTCCATTCCCTGCGCACCTCCAGCCACCAACGACCAAGGTGGATCCGATTCCCATACCTACCCGGACGTCACCGTCCCGCCAGTCGAGTTCGACGGCCATGTCTTTCACTGCTGATCACTGGCCATCAGGGATTTCGAGCTCCAAGCCCAGGGACGATGTCGTCATGGGCAGTCGGCCTCCTTCACCCATCCGACGCTATCCTTCGGATCGCTCGGTGACGTCCCAAGCTGGTTCCCGTTCGGGCAAGGACACTTGTGCTCGCGAGATGACGGATCTCAAGCGACGGGACTCCATGGAGATGGCACACAAGGAGCACCTCGTGTCGAAACTCCACGACCTTCTCGACAGCCCTAGGCCCGCGTCGACGCTCCACGCACACATGCAACAACACCGGGCGGACTTGCCGGAGCCGACCCTCCCACGGCCTGTGTCGCGTCTGACGACGACGCCGTCCCGTCCATCTTCGACCGCGCAGGTGCATGGTTCGTCGTCGACCGTGGTCGCCCACTACACGGAGGATCCGAGCGGCGGTGTGGTGGACCGGAAGCCTCTGGTGCGCGCGAGCGACGCGGCGATGCAACTGGAGAAGGAGCGGCAGGAGAGGCTCGAGAAGGAGCGCCGTCGTCTCCGCGAAGCCGCCTCGCTCTCGAGCTCGCTCAAGGACACGACGAACGTCTTCTCGGCAGACGGGTTCTCGCTCTCGCGCCACAGGTCCGGCAGCGGACGGACCAAGGCGTTGTACCGTGCTCCCGCAGAGACGTTTGCCTGAGGGTGCCTGGTCGTCTTCTCCGCTCCGTTCCGTTTCTTTTTTTTTTTCCGTTGTTGTTGCTCTCTTCCTTGATCCGCATGCACGCTTTCGGACCGTCCTAGAAAGGTGGCGGATTGCTGTCCTCCGACTTTCTTGTGCATCGTCTCACCCCTCTTCTTCATTTTGATTCATCATGTATGTGTGTGAGGGCATTGGTTGGCTTGTTCGGTCTTGTTCGGTCGGAGCACGGCAACCGCGCTACCCTGTACCGGCCGGACTACATGCGTAGACTGCATTGTAGGTGGGTCGTCGCATAGTGTGTATGCAAGAATAAAAAGGCAGGCGTCGTGTGTACGATAGGGTTTTAACCGCTGTGTCACATATGTAACGACTATATATTTTCATACTCGGGATGCAGGCAGGGCGGTCGATCAACATGAAAACGGCATCACATGTGTAGTGCACGCGGCAAGCATGATCCCAATCAGCATAGACAACTAGCAAGCTACAACAGGGAAAGAAGACTCCGAGTCAGGGGGAAAGAAGCAGAAAAAGAAACGCGGAACGGTATCACCACCCAGCACCGCACGCGCGGGGCCGGGCTCACGCTGCGCACCGCAGCGCCGCACCACAAAACTGGGCGATCAGAATGTAGAGCAACAAGAGGCCGACGAGGACGGAGAGCGCCAAGACCTTGGTGCTCCGCCACCACATCTGCCGTCGCACCGTCCGGGCGCCGCGTCGGAACGCGGTGGCCTGGGTGGCCATCGTGTCGGTCTTGTCGACGAGGAGCTCGATGCGTTCGCCGCGGCTGAGGATCTGCTCGACGTTCTTGACCATGATGTCCTTGACCTGGTTGAGCTCCGCCTGGGCGCGGGCGACTTGGTCGATGGGCGGCGCGGTGTTGTAGGTGTGCAGGAGGGAGGCGATCGTCGGCGAGAAGGAGCCCTGGAGGCTGTATGCGGGCGTGGAACTCAACACGGTCGAGGACGAGGACGGGAGCTCCGTAAACTGTGTCGGAAAAGGGGGAGTCAGGGCGGCGGAAGAGAGGGGGGGTGAGGCGTGCACGAGACAAGGCGTGGTACGTACTCTGCGCTGCAAATCGACCAGAAACGCAAACGGCGTTTTACTGCACACAGAGACGATCAACCTGTTGCTCCGTCGAGCGTGCCAGCTGGAGGCGCTCACCGGCCGACCGACTCGTCTGCCAAGACGAGGTAGACGAAACCACCTTCGGAGATGTAGTGAAAGAGATATTGATCCCAGACATAGGTGAGTTTGCTGTCGTTCGGAGGTATCTTTGATAAGATGGTCTGGGTCGCTGCGGGGAGGTGAGTTTGATGAACAGATTTGCAAAGGAGAAACGCGCCCTGAGTATAGTCTCGCCCGCTGGGCTCCTGGTATTCAGCGAGGACGACGGAGCCCCGTGCGACGAGAGCAGTAAGCTGACAAGCATGCGTCAGGACGCTTTGCCACTGGCATTGACAAGGACGCACCAGAGACATGAATATGATCAAGCTGCAGCGAGTGCAGGAGCACGGGCTGACAACGTTGCTACCAGAAAAGGAAATTCCGATGGTCGTGTTCGGATGTGCTTGCAAAAGTTCCCACGGACCTTCCACGACACCACTTTGACAGGCCTACTCGCTCCACATTCTACTCCACACGATGGTGCGTCTCTTGAAAATGTGTGCTTGTCCTCGTTGGCTGAGGCCTATCTAGTCGGACTCGGACGCCTCCTCTCGTCCCCATAGCCCCTCCTCGGGTGCCCGGGCAGTCGCCAGACCGCCTGGCGCGCAGATTCGGTGCGTGGTCGACCGGAATTTTCTTGCGGGCGAGTGGACTGACGTTTTGACCAGCCGACGTGCCGCTGGCTCACAGGTGTCGAAACCCAACTCGTCTCGTGCTGCGGGTGCGGGAGGCTCGTCGGGGACGATGCTCAAGCTGTACACGGACGACTCGCCCGGGCTGCGCGTGTACGTGGTGCTTACTGGCGTGATGGGCTGGCTTTGCTGATGGGTGTCCTAGCGACCCGTATGTGGTGCTGATCCTGTCCCTCGCGTTCATCGGGTCGATTTTCTTCCTGCACATTGCCGCAAAAGTACTACGGTCGTTTGCCCAGTAGCTTAGTCCAAAATGGCCTTTTGGCTATTTAAAAAGTTATGTAATCTACAGCAGCCCTGTCGTGTGACACGCAGTCGATTGAAAGCATGCCCGAGCACTTGACGAGGTACACCTACTGCGCCAGCGCCCCCGCCGTCGCACACGCGACCCGCCTCCTCGCGCTCTCCCCCTTCCTCATCCTCGACTGCGAGGGCAAGAGCCTGGGCGCAACCGATGGTGTCCTCTCCCTCATGTGCATCGGCACCGCCAATGCGGAGCACATATTCGTCTTTGACGTCCTCACCCTCAGGGCGTCCAACGCCCTCACGTTACTTCTCCACATCCTCGCCGACCCCGCCATGAAAAAGATCATGTGGGACTGTCGAAACGACTTTCTCGAGATCGCGAGTGCGTACGGCATCACCCTCCAAGGCGTGCTCGACCTCCAGCTTGCCGAGATCGAGTCACGCACGTCCCTGCGGGGCGAGCAAGAGTGGAAGCGCATCGCCCGTCTCGCTGCCCGCGGTCGCCGTCTGCCGCTGCCTCTTATCAAGCAGAACCCTGATCTATTTGTCGGCGTGCACAATCTGCAGGGCATGGACGCGTGCCTTCGGGAAGCTCAGCTGTCGACTGCCGGAAAAGACCGTATGTACATCCTTGCGTTGACCCCCCCCCCCTCGTCCGTCCGAGTTGACCCGTTTTTTTTTTTTTGCAGCACAGGTTGTGGCGATGCACAAGGACAACGGCTCGACTATATGGCTGGCCCGACCCCTCCTGCCCCAGCTCCTCCAATATGCAGCACACGACATTGAAATGATCGCAGCACTCTACGAACATTTCAAAGCCAAGTCCTGGGTCACGGCCCGCAACGAAGACGCGTTGGTGGAAAAGAGCATGCGTTACGCGCACTCACTTTATTACCAAGGCCGCATCCCAGAGGACGACGTGTTTGGGTCGTCCTCTGTCCTCCCGCTCGACGTCCTTCGCGAGCCGCGTGGTCAGATGGTACCGTGTCGGGGTTGCAATCGAATGCAGTCGCTCTATTGCTTCACGATCGCCCGGCGGGGGAGGAAGGTTGTGGCGCGAACGAATTTATGTCGGATCTGTCAGATCAAGCTGTTGATCAAACGAATCGATCACCCGGTTTCTTGGGTTGGCGTGGCATCTTACGTGGGTGAATGTGGACGGGTTGCATGTCCGATGGCTGACGTTTGGTTGCGCAGACCTAGGCTCATGCTGATTCTGCGACGACCGTTCTCATGAACGCCTCACAAACTCGTTCACGACCGTATGCACTCACTCATGTTTTCGTGTCTTGCCCCATGCGCCCTTCATCTTGGCTTTCGTGCGATATGTATCCGACCGCTGTATGTCCGTTGTTGTCTTGTATAGTCGTTCTTGTAACTCTCGTGCGCCTGGTGTGTAATAGGACTCGAGCACGATGTACTCTTTTCAGCTAGCCCGCACACGTTTCTCCGCCTGTGCGAACCCGACGACGGACATGCGGCTTGATCGAGAGGACATGGGAGCAAGGTGCGATTACATGTACGACGTACAAACACTGGGTGCAGCGCGGACATGACTGCATCCCACATCATCAAAGGCGTCACTTGGGTCACAGCGTCCGCTGCGGTAAAAGTGCTGGTCAATTAAGTCATGGTAATCCACAAAGTACTTACCGTGGTATCCGTGAAGCGTGAAGCACAGCACTGGCTTACATACACGGGTAGATTATCAGGCCATCGCCGCCGCCGCTCGACCCAAGCACCTCCTCTTCACCCATCCACCGCGATGTCCTGGCAAGGTGTGTCCATCCACCCTGGCACCCATCTCCCCCTCATCTGATTCCTCGACCCCAGCATACGTCGACTCGAATTTACTTGGGAGCCACAAAGTGCAAAAGGCCGCCATTCTGGGTGTCAAGGGTGGCGTTTGGGCTACCTCGGCCGGATACAAGGTACGCGCACGTCTTCGCTCGCACGCATGCTGACACTTTACTCCAGCTCTCGCCTGAAGAGCAAAAGGCCGTGATCGGCGTGTTTGCTAATCCAGCAGCGGCACAAGCAAACGGCATTCGTCTGGCTGGGCAAAAGTTCATCACCCTCCAGGCCAGCCCCGAGCGCCTCTATGGAAAGAAGGGGGCAAGTGATACCGCAATCCATGCCACTGTCCGCACGTCTGACTGTGTCCTAGGCTGACGGATGTGTTCTGGTCAAGACGAACCAGGCGGTCTTGGTCGCCGAGTATGTTGCACCCATCCAGGCGGCCGAGGCCACTCCTGTGGTCGAGGGCCTGGCAGATTATCTGAAGAGCGTGAATTACTAGTTGGATGACGTCTCTGCTTATGCGTGGAATACGACATTTTTTCTTTCATTTGTATTCGTAAACGGCTGTGCATGACGAGGAGCCTGGTCCTGACCTGCCAGGATGAGCTGCTGTGTGTCTTGCTTTGTGTCTCTTTACGTTACCTGCATTTACTTTGGTACTTCTAGAACGAAAGCATGTGGGATTGCACAGGATCATCTTCCAGGGAAAACGCTGGCCACCGGAGCTTGGCGTACAGCATCTCTGTTTCCTTATAATGAGCGCCTTCGAGTCCCAATGAACAGCACACCATGTCTACGGCTCCACAAGACATATATGCAAGGGGATTATTATCTTCTCGTGGTTACCCACTATTCACTCCCGAGCCAAGCGACGAGTTCTTGATGGAGCGCCGAGATGGCCTCAGAATCGGTGATGTCGGCATCGTCCTCGATGACGGTGGCTTCGACGTCCTGTTCAGCATATGCCTACCCGAGGATCATCCCTTCCATCGTCGCCGTGGTGTGCCCAAGGGCTTTACCTACATCAACCCGGATCACATGGACACGAGGACCAATCCCAATGCAGAGTGTCCTCGTGCCATCATCTCAAGCTCTTCTGTAACGCGCGTCGCACTATCTGAGCCGTCGATCGAGGCTTCAAAGAGGTGCGATTCTTTTCTCGCCAGGGAGGCGCTCATATTGAACACCATTTTACAGAGACGATCCAGATGCTCCGCCCTACAAATTCAATCTGTCTTCCAGTGAAGGCGCACTTCTCATCCTTCCAAAGGGTGCCGTACGATTCGACCTGTTAAACGAGGACGTCTTCCTGGAGCAAGCGTGTCGACATGGGGCAGAGTGGTATGATTACGCTGTCAACACGCGCCGTCGGATCATCAGCCCGGATTCGCTCTACCTGATTACTGGAGTCCACAAGACGCGCTCTTGGTCGGTCGCGGCATTTGGAAACGCTCCCGGGGGGATGCATCACACGGCCTACTTCAGGCAAATAGAGCGGGCCGGGGCTGAACCGACGTACCGCTGGGAGACGACATGCGCTTCGGACTGGCATGTTGGGCCTCGTATCGACGATGGGATTCCGAACCAGGCTGTGTTCATTCGTGGGCTCAAGATTGCGGTACGCGACTCGTTTTTGGGTACTCGGAGGGTCAGTGTCAGGGCAGACTCCCCGTCTCCTCGGACCAGTCCCGTGAAAGCGCCCAGTGTCCTTCCAAGTGAATCTCCGATACTTGGCAAGTTGGCAGGGTTCCTGGGAAGGAGGGGTAATGGGGTTTCCAAAACTACCAGGTGCGACGGGGGAAAGGCGGACCCGATCGAAGAGTCGCCGCAGGGCGATGTCCCGGATGACGACGGTATTCATGTTGAGATCCAGCGGATCCCAGACACGCCTCCCGTGAGTACCTGGTATTTTTCTATTCGAATTCTGGTTTGTTCTGAAGGCCGCCCTCACAGGCATTTCATCCTTCGGATGCCATCAATCGATATTTGCTTGACATGGTCAGTCATATTGCAACAAAATGGTTATGACGGGTACACATGTCTTGCTCAGGATCCTTCCGCAAACATTGCAGTCGCCCACGACAGTCATTGGATTTCGCTCCTCGAGGACGTGAGTCCTTGGTTCCGTGATGGGTCGCTAACGCACCAGTTCCTGATGTGATATCCCAGGGTTCGCTCACGCCCGAAGAACTCGGGCAAGGATCTTGTCTCGAGAAGGAACTATCTCAGAATTATCGTGTAGTCTCACGGGATGGTAGGTTTGTCGCGGCGGGGTCAACAAACTGCTCATCCTCCTGCGTTGTAGGGGTTGTACATCTGGAGAGAAGGTTTTCGGAACCAATGGATGCTTCTCCCCCTCCCACGTCTGCGCCGGAAGTCGTTGCTCCGGTGACCTTTGACTCTGTCACAGGTCCAGTAGATCCCTTGGGAGGCGATGCGGATCCGCCCTTTGAAGGGGGGAACGAAGAGACCTCTGTGCTGGGTTGCGTATGTAGATTGCTTGGCGGATCTTATTGTGTAAGCTGATCTGGTCCCATGCACAGAACGATGACTTGATTCCAACCTTCCATGTGTGGCCTTTTTCCGGCGGTCTTTAGTGGTTGCTAACGAATTCTCTTGTGTAAATGGTCCTAGTCCCCGTCACCAGGCCAATATCTGTCAGATACACGGGTATTTTTTTTGCTGTTCCTTTCGACGCTTTCGTCTTATCCTATCACTATTTCCAGGCACCCCCGAACCCATACCAACCAGAGCCGGGCACATCGGCGAGGTTCCTGGTACTTCCAGTTCGGCGACCGGTGAGGGTGCGTCTAGTTCACACACAAAGAATTGACTGATCAATTTACGTAGCGCCCTTCATGGCAAAATAACGCTCATGTGCGTACGGAATACTCGCTTTTTTCTCCCAAAAAGCAGCCACAAGACACATATGCAAGAAGATTATTATCTCCTCGTGGTTACCCACTATTCACCCCCGGACCGAGCGACGAGTTCTTGATGGAGCGCCGAGATGGCCTTAGAATCGGTGATGTTGGCGTCGTCCTCGACGATGGTGGTTTCGATGTTTTGTTCAACATATGCTTACCTGAAGATCACTCCTTCCATCGTCGCCGTGGTGTGCCCAAGGGCTTTACCTACATCAACCCGGATCACATGGACATCAGTACCAATTTCAATGCAGACTGTCCTCGTTCCATCATTTCAAGTTCTTCTGTAACGCGCGTCGCACTATCTGAGTCGTTAATCGACGCTTCAACAAGGTGCGTCTTCTTTTCTCTCCAAGGAGATGCTTATATGGAAAACCATTTCACAGAGACGATCCAGATGCTCCGCCCTACAAATTCAATCTGTCTTCCAGTGAAGGCGCACTTCTCATCCTTCCAAAGGGTGCCGTACGATTCGACCTGTTAAACGAGGACGTCTTCCTGGAGCAAGCGTGTCGACATGGGGCAGAGTGGTATGATTACGCTGTCAACACGCGCCGTCGGATCATCAGCCCGGATTCGCTCTACCTGATTACTGGAGTCCACAAGACGCGCTCTTGGTCGGTCGCGGCATTTGGAAACGCTCCCGGGGGGATGCATCACACGGCCTACTTCAGGCAAATAGAGCGGGCCGGGGCTGAACCGACGTACCGCTGGGAGACGACATGCGCTTCGGACTGGCATGTTGGGCCTCGTATCGACGATGGGATTCCGAACCAGGCTGTGTTCATTCGTGGGCTCAAGATTGCGGTACGCGACTCGTTTTTGGGTACTCGGAGGGTCAGTGTCAGGGCAGACTCCCCGTCTCCTCGGACCAGTCCCGTGAAAGCGCCCAGTGTCCTTCCAAGTGAATCTCCGATACTTGGCAAGTTGGCAGGGTTCCTGGGAAGGAGGGGTAATGGGGTTTCCAAAACTACCAGGTGCGACGGGGGAAAGGCGGACCCGATCGAAGAGTCGCCGCAGGGCGATGTCCCGGATGACGACGGTATTCATGTTGAGATCCAGCGGATCCCAGACACGCCTCCCGTGAGTACCTGGTATTTTTCTATTCGAATTCTGGTTTGTTCTGAAGGCCGCCCTCACAGGCATTTCATCCTTCGGATGCCATCAATCGATATTTGCTTGACATGGTCAGTCATATTGCAACAAAATGGTTATGACGGATACACATGTCTTGCTCAGGATCCTTCCGCAAACATTGCAGTCGCCCACGACAGTCATTGGATTTCGCTCCTCGAGGACGTGAGTCCTTGGTTCCGTGATGGGTCGCTAACGCACCAGTTCCTGATGTGATATCCCAGGGTTCGCTCACGCCCGAAGAACTCGGGCAAGGATCTTGTCTCGAGAAGGAACTATCTCAGAATTATCGTGTAGTCTCACGGGATGGTAGGTTTGTCGCGGCGGGGTCAACAAACTGCTCATCCTCCTGCGTTGTAGGGGTTGTACATCTGGAGAGAAGGTTTTCGGAACTAATGGATGCCTGTCCCCCGCCCACGTCTGCGCAAGAAGCCATTACTATAGTGACCCCTGATATTGCCACAGGTCTGGTGTGCGATGTGGACCCGCCCTCTGAGGGGTGGAGGGAAAAGAGGTCTGTGTCGGGCTGGGTGTGTAAATTGCTTGATGGAACTTATTGTGTAAGCTGATCTGGTCCTACGCACAGAACGATGACTTGATCACAATCCATGTATGCGCTTTTTCTCGCGGTTTCTAGTGGTTGCTAACGGATTCTCCTGTGCAAATGGTCCCAGCCCCCACTGCCTTATTTCAATGTAGCCTTGACTCCATATCAACCAGCACGGCTCCCGGAACCTCCAGTTTGGCAACCGGTGAGAGTGCATCTAGTTCACACACAAAGAGCTGACTGATCAATTTACGTAGGACTTCGATGACACTCATGCGCGCACGGAATGCCCGCTTCCTTCTCTCACAGATCAGTTACCCAGCATGCTGTTTGCCCGTCTTGCACGACCATCAGAGGACGTCCAAAACATTGTGGAAACACCTCGAACTCGCAGGGTAAACCGAACGCAGACAGTGGCTGCTTTCCAGGACTTGACACCACTCTCTGCTGGTGGTTCCCTGGGTCCCAGGCAATACCAGTGTCAATGGGTAACCGATATATGGCCATGTCGCTTCCAAGGTCCTACTGAAAGTATTTGCAACCATTTGCGTGCTGCTCATAGTTCCTACGATGCTCCGACGTTTCGGTGCGGGTGGAACAACTGTAGAAGAGATATTTCCAGAAGCTCTATTGCTCGCCACGTCCGAGAAGCCCATCTTGGAGGCGCGCGCGTTCCAATACGTGCAAAGAACTTGGAGTTGACAAAGCATGGAAGTCAGGTGGGAATGATTTGTGATTTCTGGGTTCGTCAAACATTGACTGTGACTTGGTTTCTAGCATCCGGAGCAGTGCCGTTGTCAATGGATGACCGACGGGCGGCCGTGCAACGCTCCTGTTCCCGAACAAGAAAGCACGCAGACTGTGCACGGTCTCGGTGACACGACGATTCAGTGATCGCGGCATAATCGCATACCACGCGGCCGGGTGCTCGATATGGAGTCCCCTTGCGCCCTACATATTCGCGAGCGCCAACTAGATTGCAATTTTCCGTTGATCTTGACTCACTTGTGAGGCCGTTTTCACCGTGCAGAGAGGCTATGGACAAACATTATGCTAAGTGCCCGCTAGCGGGACGTCGAACGAGGGGGTCTGCAGTAACCGGATCCCACCACTACATCATATCATTATTGCTCTACACAGACAGCTATATGTATTACTTGCTCAAAGAGCTCATCAATCTTGATGATGCCACCACCAATGTTCCTAAATCTTCTAAAACCTTCTGTATGCTTTGTGGCTTGGCTCTGGTGCCTCAGTTGCCATTGCTTTGACTTTTGATAATATTAATATCATCCCATGCCTTTGCATTCCTAGGCAGTTTTTCATAAATGCATGCATCCATTGTAAACAAATGAAGCTCTGAGCCTCTGATATGACATGGAAGTGATGGAAGAATGCTAGGTAGCCAAACAATGACAGTGGAAAGGGTAGTAACTAAGATATGCTCAATCATTGTGCTCTTTAGGTTCTATACATGCTCTCAGGGGCCAAGGTGTCAGTTAATTCCTAGCACCACTGAAACCAAGCTAGCCTTACATTACCTTATGTGGGAGATGTATCCATTTTCAGGATCTCACATTAGGGGTATAAACCCTTGTAACTTAAAGGGAATCCACATAAAGTAATGTAGTGCTAGCTTGGTTTCAGTGGTGAGTACTGCCAGCACCTGATTCACTCGATGAGACTGTCAAATGCCAGAGCAACTCCCTGATGTAGCTCTGGAACACGAGCAAAGTGGACTTGCGGGCTCTGGCGAGGCCTGTATCAGGCTGTATGAGCATCAAGTCTAACCTGTCACCAACCGTATCCGCACATGTGGTCCACCGTGATTTCCGCGATTCCTCGAGGATTTCGATGACTGTGGGAGGGTTGTGATAGGGTGCTACTAATCAATGGGAAGACTAGCTGATGGTAACCAATGGTTATAAATCATATAATGCTCGCCCCACCTCCTGTGACCCCATGTTCATGCATAGAGGTTGTAGGGACGCCCCATATTGCGCGTGGGGGAGTCTACAACTTCGCTATTCCGGGCCAACTTGCCTGTCGGCTCACCCGAGTCGGTTTATAGCTACAGTAGTTCAAGTTCGCCGAAAAGCTATGGACCGTCCCCGTTACCCCCACTAACAGTCACACAGCCGTCAGTTTCGCTCATACTGTATTATTGTGGTACCTCTGTTCCAAATCATAGACAGTAGCGTGGGCAGTCGTCGTCCGTTTGGCTCACGTGCGCCCAGTTGTTGGATGCGATGAGCGGGGGTCTCGAGGTGGTCATCAAGTATCGCGGCGCAAAATACAACCAGGTCGCCTCCCCCGCGACCCCTTCCGCCGAGTTCGCCATCCTGAAAAAGGACCTCGCCCATCTCCGCGTACACTCTCCGTCTCAGAAGAACGTCCACCGCGTCGATGGGTCGTTTATCCTCCGGTGGCCCCTGGCTGGGACCATTGGCCTCAAGGACGGATTGGCTGTGGGTGGGCATCCTCCGTCGCGCCCAGTGTCGCGCTGACTCGATTTTGCGTGCGCACGCAGGATTCCCTCTACACGCGATGGTTCAAATTGTGCAGCGACGATCCGGAAGCACGCAAGCTTCGAAACTTTCTCCTCATGTGAGCACCCTCTCTGCACTCTCTCGCCCGTCGTCCGACCGTTGATCTCACGTCAAACACCCTGTCGCCATCGCTGATATGCCCGCTCTCTTCAGAGACTCGATTACGTTGATCCAAGAGCAAGTCGCTCGTTCTTCTTCCTGAGTGTTCCCGTTGGATTCGCTGACTTGGTTGACGTGTGGGTGTGCGTTCCCAGCGGCGTGTTGATTCGCGCTACCGCAGGTTCAGGTCAGGCACCGCAGGACGCTCTCCCAGGGCTCGCAAAACGGTTGAGCGATCAACCCGTGTCTTCGACGACCATGAGACCGCAACCGCCCGCGGCGCCGCCACCACCTCTTCCAAAACTCCCGCCGCCCACGCTCGTATGTGTCTCCTTCCGTCTTGTTGGGGTTGTTTAGTCATTTTTGGATGCGTGTGGCAGTCGCGGATGGAGAAACAGCAACAGCAACAGCAGCAGCAGCCCCCTCTCAAGCGACGGCTGAGCGTCACTGAAGGCGCGTCCTTGCACGTGAACCAACCGGCGACGCGACCAAAATTGGACGCGCCCCAGTCGACCAGCAACGCGCAACACCCGCCGACTGTCCATCCCGCCCCTGCGTCCCCGAGAGTGGACCCAGGCTGGCGGCGTGGCTCATCCGCCCCCGGGGACGTGCAGGATGGCGACGACGCGATGCCGGCGCCGACGAGGCCGACCCCGTCCGCAAGGGCGCCCTCGGAGGTGCCGATGGTACCCGGTTCGCCCGTGCGAGACCTGGGCGAGATGATCCCGCGATCGGCGCCGCCTTTGCCTCTCCCGGTTGACCCGCCCGGTTCGCCTCAGCAGCAGGCTCAGCTAGGTGCGGGCGTGTCGGAGGACGTGGGCGGGCTGATGCACGCGCTGCAGGAGGCGCAGCGCCAGTTGGCGGCGATGCAGGCACACGAGCAGACCATTATAGACGACCTCGAAAGGCTCGGCGCGCGACCTGAGAGTGCGAACGTGGGCGTGGACCGCGTCTCGCGCGACGGTGCGTCTTTTCCACCTTCTTCGTGGGTTGGTTCGTCGATTGCTGAAGCAGAGCCACTTGCGGACAGAGCTGTCGCGGCTAGAAGCCGAGCTGAGGACGGAGAGGGCGAGGCGGGCGCGTGCGGAGCAGGCGCTGAGCGACGTTGAGCGCGAGCGTCGATCGCCGTTTGTCGTCCCGGCATTGTTCCAGGCGTTTATCAGCCTATCCGAACTCTCCGACTGATGCTGGGGGGTGCGCGATATCGTTCTCTCCCCCGCTAGCTTCCCCACCAGGTCGACAACACAAGAGGGGTTTTTTTTTTTGGTCAATTAGGTATGCGATTAAAAAAAGAGAATCTACATGTAAACCCGAAATTCAATACCCTAAGCATGTTCACTAGTCGGACAGATATGAAACCAGCAAAGCAAAACGACGCCAACACTGAAAGCGTCCGAAAGCGAATATACACGGGCAGCGCCGGCAAGAAAGTAAGGAAAGAGAGCAGAAGAAGATTACAATACATGACGGCCGAGGTTGTGACTTGTGCCCTGTAGGCCATAGGATAAACAAATCAAGTGGGGGAGAGATCCTTGGGACATGTACACACAATCGGCACGAGACCAGCTAAATTCGCTGTCGCTTCGAACACCTGCCTACATCTACGTCTGTCGCTGTCCGCTCGATATGGTCAAACACGGACCCAAGGGCACGTGCGAGATCTGGGGGAACGGGACCACTCGCGGCGGCCATCATGTCCTCGAATTTGCGCTTCAGACCGTCGAGTTGTTCGGGCGAGAAATAGACGACAGGTTGCTAATCAAGAAAGAATCGTATGCGGTGAGTGAGAGTGACGCACAGTCTGGCAGGCAAGGCACCTACAGGACTGTGTCTTGCCTGAGGCACGAGCTCATCGACTGCAAGCGCGCTTTCCACTGCCGGACGCTCCTCTTCTTCATGTACGTCGGGATGTGGCGGCGGCGGCGGCGGTGGCGGATGCGGATGTGACATGGCAGGATGTACCGGCGGAGGTTCTACCATCAGATGTGGTGGATGCTGTATATTTGCAAAGATGGGCGGTGGTTGCGGTGGAACGGGTACGGGGACCGACACTGGTTTCGGCGTCGTCTCGAGCTTGAACTCGGACGTGTGCGGCGGTCTTCGAAAGGACGCCGGAAAGCTCGGGTGTGCCTCGGCGTGTGTCATGCGTATCCGCAAGAGATGCTCGTTGTCGTCCATGACGGTGATGCGGAGCCAACCACCACAGTGGTAGCGCGTGATCCGGCTTCGCGATTTGCGGTCCGAGTCTTGGGTGCGGGATTTGGACTGTTCACCCTCGAGCTGGGCACAAAAGTAGGTGACGACGGTGGACTTTCCCCCGCGTTTCGTCTTCTTTTGACTGGAGCGGAGGGGTGGGGGTGTCGTCACCGTGGCCAAGGGCGAAAGAGAAAAGGAAGAGACGCACTTCCAGTGGTAATCGGAGGCCTCGGCGAGAAAATCTCGTATCCGATTGGAACGATTGTACAGATGTTCTCCGACGACGAAGAAGCCTGGAGGGACGCTAACCATGGTGTCGAAGTCAAACGGACGGGTCTTGTTGAGGGTGACGAGGTTGAGAAAGTCGTCAAAGGACATGGCGGCGGTTGCGATCTGACCTCGGCCAGATGTCTCGGCGACTATTTCCGAGGCAACCTTGCGTGCGTTCTGCTTCTCCATGCAGGCTGTGCAAACCTTGAGATGACCACTGCCCGTGCGGCGTGGAGGAAATGAGTGAACGGGCCCGGTATATGGACATCGGGTACACTTTTGAGGGAGAGGTTGCTGACAGTCGGAAGGGAGGTTGAAGGTGTGGGACGAGGAGGAAGAGGAGGAGACTGGGGAAGAGGGATGGTGAAGGAACGAGACAGAGCGGGGATGAAACTTACCTTGCATGGTGGTCTTGCTCATTCTTATCCTTTTCTTCGCCACGACGCCGACATTTCCTCCTGTCACGTGATCACACTCTCGTTCCTCAAGCCCCCCAGACTGGGCGCACGTCTCGTCCGGGCCCAGAGGGCATTCATCTCGTCGGGTGCTCGCTGTGCTGCTGCTGTTGGAGTTGCGTCCAGGTGCGGACGCAAGCTGCGCCGGGTGCGACAGCGGCCTGTTGCGGTGACTTATTGACCAGCCAGATCCGCAGGTGATGGGAGTTTTCTAACCCCATCCATGTGGACGCTGGCAGTCCATGAACGAATCCGACGTCCAAAGGCTGGTGCACGCGAGGAAACAGGGAAGCGCAGCAGCAGGCCTGGACGAGCCGGTGTTCTTGTCCACCGAATCGCGGGCGTGCGTGCATGCTGTCCTCGTCCCCGCATCGCAGGCGGACGCGCCGTTCTCAGCACCCGCAGCGACGAGGCCATGCGGCGATCCCGGGAATCTCGGACGGTGCGGATCCGATCCCGAGTCTTGCCACACACGGACCGCCCTCGGCCCGCATCCGAGACGGCACTCGCGTTCTGTCGCCTTGTTTGAGCGCGTGTCGTGTCTCGCCCGGAACCTTTTCGCCAAATCGGGCACTCCAACGGGGGTTGCTGCAAACCAACTTCCTTTTCCCAGGTGCTCCTGTTTTCTGGCATGCTTCCGCAACTGCCAAGTGCTCGCCTGGCCCCCGTTAAAAGGGCACCGGACGGGCCACACAAATCATGCAGCCCAACGAACTCGCTCGCTCGTCCACACTCTCCAGCGGGGCTCTGGTGCTTCATCTGGACGTCTCCATCCTCCTCGTCATCTTCCTGCTCTTCTTGTTCAACGCTCCCCGCGCGCTGCTGTACTGTGCAAACAACCGTTCTGAAATACTCCAAGGATATTTCTTGCACTCTACCACGCGACTCAGGGCATCCCGGCCGCCGGAATCGACCCCACAACTCACCGAGAAAGAGGGTGAGCTACCAGAATACTTCCTTCCTACTCTCGAGTCGGATGTGGCGCCCAAAAAGCCCTGGCATGTTCCTATATCTCTCTCCCTCAGGAATACCGCAGCAAGCTTCACGCAGTATCGCGTCTTTGACAACTACGCCGTCATCCAGGTCATCTTCATCGCGGGTCACACCGCCGCCGTCCTTTATGCTGCCTCTTACGAATCAAACCCATTTTCTAATCCAAAACGCATCGGGTGGGTCATTGCATCCCAGATCCCGTTCGTGTATGCCCTTGCTACCAAGAACAATGTGATCGGGCTGCTTGTCGGTGTGGGGTACGAAAAGGTTCGTGCCGCGATCAGTCGATCCAAATCCGCAGCGTTCGGACCGACGCCTCGCCCAGCTGAATTATCTCCATCGTCACATCGGACGATTGATAACGATTGGAGCAAACGTGCATGCCATCGGTTACAGTGCGTCACAATCCTCTATCGATGGACCAAACAATGTCCATCTTAAATTCTTCTTTTGTGTGCACTCTCAGTCTACAAGTGGACATTGGCGGGCAACATCTCGAAAAAGATCGCCCAGTCACACATTCACTGGGGTGTTGTTGCTCTAGTCTGCATCGATCTCCTCGGGATTCTGTCGCTACAACGTGTCCGGACGAAATCCTACAACCTCTTTTTTGGCACGCACACCGTATCGTTGGTTGTGGTGCTGTTCGCCGTATGTACTTTATATTCGCTTCCACATATCCGGCCGAGTGCCCTTGCGTGCAGATGTGCTACCACCAACGGGTCTGTGTTCCCTATGTCATTGCGGGATCCGCCGTCTACGGCCTTGACCACGTCATTCGTGCCACCAAGACCCGCTTCACTACCGCATACCTTCAGACGATACCGGGAGTAGGGCTTACCCGAGTGCAGATCCCTTCTCTGAACGCCGGTTGGCGTCCTGGCCAACACGTTCGTCTCCGCATCTTTTCCACAGCCATGGGTCTCTGGCAGATGACGGAGGTGCACCCGTTCACTATTGCCAGCGCAGCCAATACGGAGGAAGGTTTGGTTTTGATGTGCAAAAAGACGGGACGTTGGACGCGAAAGCTGTACGAGTTGGCGCAGACGCCCACGGATGTTGCACAGTGTTCAAATCCCGGCGGGAGGAGGGTCAAGGTAATGGTCGAAGGACCATATGGTACGTCTCTCCTGAGCATCTAGACTACGGTCCAATCTCAAATAAGATTCCCGCAAGGTGGCGTTGCTGACATTACGATCGCCGACTGCTCGGGTGCGATGTTCGTGGCTGGGGGCAGTGGTGTGACGTTTGTGTTGTCTACAGTTCAAGAGCTCGTGCTGGCTGGCGCCAAAAGCAGGATTCGGGTCATTGAAGTAGTCTGGAGCGTTCCCGACCCGAGTTAATCTTTTGGCACCTGTTTCCAGCGAACTAGGCTGACAGTTTGCTTGTTTTTTTCAGCTGCCCTGGAAGCGTTTGTCCCCCTTTTCGCTACGCTCGTCGAAAGCGGCCTTGCTAGACTGCGCGTTTCGGTGTTTTACACCCGCGCTGGATCCCGTCCGATGGAAGGACGTATGCTCCCACCCAGCATCACCCTCGCGCCCGGGCGTCCGAACATCAAGAAGTCGTTGAACGAGCTGGCGATCTCCATAGCGAACAGTGACGGCGCCCACGGTGCCTTTGTGGGTGTCTGTGGGCCTGTTGGACTGGTGAAGGACGTGGCAGACACGGTGCGGACGTTTGATGCGGCCTCGAAGCGAGCCATGGGTGGCATCCAACTGCACGAAGAGTGCGTTGTCCCTATCTGAATACTCGTGGGGCCAGGTCAGAGACTGACTTTTTTTTCTTTGTGAAAAACGACCGCTAGGGTCTTTGGGTGGTAATCCCGTCGAGGATGAGCGTGTTATGTAGTTGCGCTATTGCGCCAAAGTGTAATCTGTGAGTATTGTCCATAATTCATTTTGATTTCATTGTGGTAGTACGGAGGTGGTGGGCCTGCACGTGTGCGTGTATGCTGGCAACCGGCTTGAATGCACCCTCTTGCGTTACAGATGACATGCTTTCCTTTTCCTACACGCAGGGAGGCGTTCGCTATCCGTGTGACGGCCCGCCGATCGTGTACGCAAACACCAGAGCACCATGGTCATAGGTACGAGTGTCACGTTCGTACAGAGCATTCTGGAGCTTGGACTCGATAACACTCTAGGCACGCCATGTGTTCACGAGAGCACTGCGCGTGCAGGCCAGAACTGCTGGGGGATCGACGACCGATCGGCTATCGATGGGTGAGTTCATGGTGCTTCCTTGACTCCACAAGTTCGAGAGCGTCTGCACGTGCCCGCGCAACCCCTTCGCTTCGCAAACCGCGATGAAACATCGCTAAAAAAAGTACTGCTCGTCGCGGACGACAGGGCGTGTCCTGGGCAGTGTCGGGTATGTGTGTCGATGCCCCGACCAGACTCAGCGACATGTCCGTGTGCACACTAGGTGTGCGGCCACTGGCAGGCTTTTACGATTCTAGTGATTACATAAGTGGGGAGAAGCGAGGTAATCTCGACGAGCCCCGCGATGAACTACCCGAATGAAAGAAGTATACTGGTAGAACAAGGGCTTTGCAGATTGGTCCAAAGGCGATGCAGTCCCCTCTCTGATTTCGCGCCATGACTGGTGTTTATTTCTCTCGATAGTGTTCAACTAATAATAGTTACCAATATATTGTTGGATACACAATCATATTAGAAATATACTTTCTTGCCATGAAAAATATTGTACTTTTGATATGATCGTTTTTTTTTTTCTGAAGTCTTATCTATTTATTCTTATCACAAAATTATTTCTTGCACCTTTTAGATACACCTACCTAACGTTGCCGAGCCTACCACTGATTTGTTGGTTTTCACAGCCCTAAATACACTTGTTTCTCTTGGGAATGACAACACTGACGCTGTCCCGGATCAGGGATGCAGGTAGGATAGATGTCCGACCGTATCGGCCAGGTACCCAACGCCACATCCGCGGTAGGACTGTCCCTAACCAGTAGTGGTACTTTGCACTCTGAAGCACGATTGGCTACTGCGAGGTAAAAAAAATCCAATCAGAAAAACTTTTTATTTTCGTTTATATGGTGCGTAATGTACTGTGTAACCACCACTGACAACTTGACACTGCCAGCTCCAAAGGGTCGTCGAGACGAGCCGCCATCTCTTCCTTCAGTTGCATTTCAAACTTGCTCAAGACCCTGCTCTGCTGCCGAGCACCGACAATTACATATTTCGCGACGCTTGTAACGTTGGGCTCTAGGCGGGCGAACTTGAAGAACAGAACATCAATGCCCGCCCTCGACGCCACTTAGCCGGAACTGAAAATGATAGTGTAAACTGGTTTCGTACGGTCCGAGCGTCCGCCGACTAGCCGCGAGGGTCGTCCGTCATCCGGCCGCCCATGAAGAATGAATAAAAAGGTATAGGCCCCGTGTGCGTGTGTGTACGAGCAACCCACCAGTTCGGACTTTCAGGACGAAAAGACGG
>JBBPMG010000357.1:0-16852 GCA_038090195.1 Boletellus deceptivus
TTTACCACTATACCCTATAGCCTCACATCCAGAGCCCTCAGACCAGTACCCATAGCCCAGACACATGTTCTCCTCATGTACCTCCTACCCAATTGATACCAGATATCTATAGATGTAGTGTACACTGATGTAAACAGTAAAGTAGTATATAAGAGATACCCCCAACTCACAGGAGGACCCAGTCTTGTCCTCCTCAAGCTTGCCTACTCAGTCTAAGCACTTGACTCCTTGACCTAACAACACAAGGTTACCAGCTTGGCTTGGTAAGCAGTTGTTTCACAGTCAACTTCCTCATCAAGTTGACCAAATTGTCCTCCATCTCATAGAGGTTTGGGCAGGTCAAGGGCTGGCCCATCTGTGGAGCAAACTTATAAGATATAGGAATACAAGACTATTCAAATCAGGAGAGGGTATGCTTGTTTTTTTTGTATTGTAGTGACTATCTAATAATGTCTTACACTTTCTTGAAGCTTGGCATTGTGAATGACATAGCATCCAAGATCTTAGTAGGGAGCTTGTTCTTCCCAAGCCAAGTTGTGAGGCAACCTTGATGAGTATTTCTTGTTCTATCATCTTGTGTTTGTCAAGAGCTCATCCCACATCAGGAGGCATAGGTAGCTGCAAGGCTCACCTGTATCATGGGAGCTCAAAGCAAGGCCAAGTGCACAGGACTGCCAGATTATATGAAGTAGTAGATAGACTGGTACTGAGCACCAGCTGAGATACAGTAGGTTCAGTAGATTGTACTTGGATAAAGTAATGCATCCAAAGCACACTTTGCAATTACTTTCTGACTTGAGCTCACCTAGCCAGATGACAAGCCATATCCTAGCCACTTATTGGAGCCAATACAATAGGCAAATCTTAGTGACTAATTGCATCTCAATGAGAACATAGTATGTGTTTGATCACATGCTAAGACCATGGCACTAGACTAACCTCTTCTGACTATGCTCATTAGAGAGGTACAGTATGTTGTCAGTTGGCTAAGGGGGCAATGGCATGATCTCATCCTCCACAGAGTCATTCATGACATCACACAGGCTAGTATCAGTTAACATATTGAGTAGGGACAGCAACTTCACCATTGAGGATCTAAATGTATTTGATGAGTGGCCAACTGGCCCACTGAGTGCTGTTACAAGCACTACCTCCAAAACACTTATCCTATTTTCTCTTCTCTACCTTATCTTATTGGGTCATTCATGTGACCTTATCTTATCTTATCTTATTTTATCAATAGACAATTATCTTATCCTTAGGTCCTGACCTATTGGATGGTTGACTCATCCACTATGACCCATGACATCACATGACTCATGCACCCTATGCCCTATGACTCATCATGATGCACTCTTATTCATGCTTTTCCCATTGACTCAGTATATATGACTCAGTAACCCTGAGCCCTATTACCATATTTAGCTGTAAGTACAAATGTGTACATACACACCCAAAGGTATATAAGAGCAAGGCTCAAGCCTGATAAATCCAGTCTTGAAGTCCTCAACATTCCTCTTCACTCTCATCCCTAAGAGCTCTCCAATACCAAAGTCCCCTACACTTGGTGTTGAGGTTGTATCAAGTGCCCTGCTGATGGGCCACTCAGCTATATCCAGGATGATACTCAAAACATGTAATTCAATGAGTCACTTTACCATATCTATGATTAATTCTTTGCATTTGCATCAAGCTCTGAGTCATCCTTTGTTCACAATTCAAATTCCAAATTTGTACTTTAATTTGCTTATATAACAAAGTAGCAAACATAAGCAAGGAAGTAGATATTTTCATATTTGTGAGCATTTGCAAAGAAAGCTATGTACAGTATATGGGAGGTAACATGTTGCAGCCCATATCTTATCTTTTATTCTTGAGCATCATGTGAATTTCTTTGGGTGGCTATGTTTATACTTGAAAGTTAACTTTAATATCTTTAATTTCTTGCACATATATGGCAGGAGGAAATCTGACAGCATGGGCTCCATATGTTACCAATATTTTCCCACTTTTCTGTATTGACATATTTGGTCATGTCTGAGGTGTAACAAGGACACAAACGCTTACGCACTCAGCTGAGTGGCGCTTTTGACCCGTTTCCGCTGACGAAATCGACTCCGAAATCGACCTCGAAATCAGAACCAAATTCAACGGTCAAAACCAACTCTAAACAACCCTATTTACACCATATGTGTGGTCGGTATGCACTTGGACTCCAGGTAAGAGATCTTATATGGGAATGCATACTGCACGATATTTCTTAATGCCAATATGTTTAGCATGCCCAGATCCGTGCCCTACACGGTTACTACCCTCCCCTTGCAGTTCGTGAGTGGATTGGTGAGGACGGTTTCATGGTTCGTTTATTATTCATCTGGTGCTACTTCATATTTACATATTTCGATAAATTAGCCTCGTTACAACATTGCTCCGGGCACGAACGCTCCAGTGATCAGGCAGTATCGAATCAAAGCCGGCCCCGCATCAGAATCAGATCTCACCCCTGCTCCTCTCATCATGCACACAATGCGCTGGGGGATCCATTATGGAAAAGAAGCTGCCAAGGGCTCTCAGGCGATCAATGCACGCTCCGAAAACATAATCGAAGGTCCTAGTATATGGAGCAAATTCCGGGGAAAGAACCGCTGTGTAGTTGTTTGCCAAGGGTATGGTGACATGCACCTGCTGTTTCACAGTATGATGGACGCTAGAGGCAGGTACTACGAATGGCAGTCAAAAGGCAAGGACAAACTGCCGCATTTCACCAAGCACCCCGGTGACAAATTGATGCTCATGGCCGGCTTATACGATGAGACAATTGATAAAGGTATGATACCGTTCACGTACTTGAGCCTGACTACAGATAAATCATTCAGATCAGTCGCAGCCAGCGCACACTTTCGTCATCGTCACCACCTACGCAAGCAAAGCCCTGAGCTGGTTGCACGACCGACAACCTGTCATTCTCTCCACCACAGACGAGATCAATCGATGGTTGGACACCTCACAAGCATGGTCCACTGACCTTGCTCGCTTACTACACCCATGGGACGACACCATGACTCCACTCCAATGGTGTGTTACCTCAACTGTGGTGGTTACTGAGCTGCCCATTGCGTTCTAGTTACCAAGTCCCGAAGGAAGTTGGCAAAGTTGGCACGGAGTCTGCCAGATTTATTGAACCAATTGCTAACCGCAAAGATGGTATCCTGGCTATGTTCGCCAAGCAGAGATCGAAACAAACCAAGTCCTTGGCCAAACGTGAACGCAGTCCCACACCAGCTCCATTATCGCAAGTTTCCTCCGATGAAACACTCGAGACAGAGGAGCATGAGAAGAAAAAGTTGAAAGTAGAATGATCTTCGAGTATGCCTAACAAATAGTTTCTAGTCAACCATTCTCTTCATGTTCTATTGAGCAATAATCCAACCCACTACTCATTCTTGTAATATACAGTGCTACTGTTCTGCTGACATGTATCTACAATGAAATCTATCCTGAAACTAATCACTGGATGGTCACCCAGCTAATTAAAAAACCGTACTGGAGCAAAAACCTCAAGCATCAACTGGTATTACTCCGGTCCTCAAAATTAGAGCCCTGGGCCTTGAGTTCCGCATGTCCCATCCTTTCCAGCTTCCTATCAAACTCCCGTCGACGATAGCCGGAAACGATACGTTCCAGTAAATCGGAAGTAGATATACCTGGTGTGCGACGGGTAGGGATAAATTGACCTAGGCACCAAACATCAACCAAAGCATCACGACCACTCTGGAGGTATGGCTCACCCCTTTGCTTCACGAATGCATAAACGTCGCTATGTCCCTCGGAAGCATACGGTTCCTCGTCGTGTGCGACGTAATCTATCTTCCACTTGTCAATAAATGCGGCATCCAGAACCCAAGGGCAGTCTGGAATAACTTCATCAACCCAGCGACAATGTCGGACTGCTTCACATCTGAACGATATCAACAATGCAAGTGGTACTTTGGGAAATGACTCGCCGCTCCTGGTGGTTCATAACACAACGAGCCTTGTACGCAGAGACGTCTTCATCAGTGTTCACCCCGACGAGGAGGTACACGTTTGGAAAAGAGAGTTTAGCTTGTCGAAGTTGCAAAGCATGACTAGTATATTGGAGTCAGGTACAAACGCAGGCCAAGTCGGTTGATTCGCACCCAAAGTGGAAGAGGTCATACACTCCTAATGCGTATCTTAGCGTTAAGCGCAGAGCGAGGGTAAAGACTGTCTCACCATCGGCGAATATGCGCACCGGTCTACCCGTAGGGGGGGGATTGATGTGATATGGCCGACCGGCCTCTCCACTAATTGCTTTCTGAATAAATGCCTGGATATCCTCCGAGGCGAGTGCGGCAGGATTACACGCGTTGTATGTCTGGGGCTCTAGGACCGACGTTGGTTGTACAGTCGGCCCAGGTGGTGGAGTCTGGTGTCTGGACGTGGAGGGAAAGTTATCCTCGATCTGAGACGTCAGGGTTGAATTTGAAGAGGCATGGCGCAAACTCGGGTATAGGTATCCCTTAGATACTTGATGCTGACTGGCGCCGACGGTCATGCTCGATTCAATGTCGCCATCATAGGTCTGAGAATCCGTGCCGTCATCGGAAAGCATGCTCGATGCCAGTTGATGCCTCGCCCGAGAAGTCAGCTTGTGGGGATTCGGGGCCCGGTTTGTGCGGAGAGAGACCGGGAGAGAGATGGCTGAGCCCCCGTCGTCGGTCATGGGGTCGTTGTCTTCTTCCGAGCTAGAGAAGGGTGAGATCGGTGGAGTGCGGGACGGAGAGAGAAGAGACTTGCGCATCGTAGGTAGGAGAGTCAACTGGATGTGGATACTTTCCAAACGACCGCTTGGAGTGAAGCGTCTTTTTGTGGTGGTGGAGCAGTTCCGGTGGGAGTTCCATAGGATGAAAGATGTGAGTAGAGTTGGCATGTCCGTCATGGCAAGCCTGAAACAGCCCGCCAGCACTGCGCCCGCACAGACACAAAAGCCTCGGCCTCTGCGTTTCCGCTCCAAGGCTCTCGTTGCCTCCGTTCTCGCTATCAGCGCGGTGCTGGCAGTCAGCCGCCCTTCCCCTTCCCAAGACTATGCCCTCTGCTCTTCAGTCGGTGCAATCTATACTGTCGATACTGCTCATCCCAATGTCGAGTGCATCGTTGTAAGCAACACCACTATCGCTGACGTCGGGCCCCTCGGTAAGTCTACAGGGAGACCTCGTCGGCCCTCTGACAAGACGCCCTGGCACAGTGGACATCAAAGCCCGCTGGCGCAAGCGTCATGGTGTCCCATGGACTCTCTTCGACCCTCAGATACCCTGGCTGCTTGACTTCTGGCGGCCCTCGCTGCCCATCTCATTCCTAGATCCCGACAGTGCTGTTGTTCCGGGCCTAGCAGGTGGGTCAATTGATGAATAACAGACTAGATGTGACGCGACTACCAGATGCCCACGCACATGTGTTGCAATACGGCGCTGCGATGAGCCTTGACCTATCCGGCTGCAAGTCAAAACACGGTACTTACTGGACCCTTTACCACTACATAACCCTAGTTCATCGAGCGCAGAGGTATTGCAACGAGTCGTCCAATACGTCAAGTCCCACCCTGACATTCTAACCAATCCATCCCACTGGGTCGTGGGTATGGGATGGGACCAAAATTTGTGGTCAGATCCACAGTATCCCACTGCTGTCTGTGTCTTTCAACATCGCCGGACCATCCTTACCGACAATCGTAGGACGACCTTGACTCGGAACCTCTCCTTAGGGGTCGTCGAATCTACCTAGACCGTATCGACGTGCATGCAGCATGGGTATCCAACCGCGTGCTGCAATTGATGGGAGACCTCCCCAACAAGGTGGACGGTGGTTTGATTGTCCGTGACTCGCTTGGAAAGGCTACAGGTAAAACAGATCACAATTTGTGCACACCGGAGTCGCTCATGAAAACCAGGGATTTTTGTGGACAATGCGATGAGTATTGTGCCAGTTCCTGCTCCAACGAAGGCCCAGTTGCGAGACTATTTTGAAAGAACGGTGAGGGATGCACACGCGGTGGGCCTGACATTTATCCACGACGCCGCGACTGGACCCCACGAAATCGAATTCTACCAGGAGTATGTTTCCACACTGTTCCCGTCAACCAATTCTCATGCCCGTCAGGTATGCCTCAACCCGCAAGCTTCCCGTACGTACACTCCCGCCGCGATTGCACGCTCCAGAGCGGTCTGACCTCCGTAGCTGCGGCTCTACCTCATGGGTCACATTGAATCCGACGAATATTGGGGTAAAAACATAACTCGTCTCATTGACTACGGCATTGCAGCACGTCTAAATCTTCGAAGCGTCAAGCTTTTCACTGATGGTTTGTCTGGTTGGCTATCTTGAGACGTGTCACTAACATCGTTGGAGGCGCACTTGGATCGTTCGGAGCTGCTCTGCTGGAACCTGTCAGTGTCGTGCTCGCAAGTGTAGCCTATTTCTGATACAGAACAGTACTCAGATAACCCATCAACCGACGGTCTCATGCGCGTACAACCACAGACATTGGCAACCATCATGAAACAATTTTGGGAAGATGGTTGGCAAGTGGTATGTCTCGTGTAGTTTGGGTCTGCGTTATCAAACTTGCCTACCAGAACATTCACTGCATTGGCGACCGTGCCAACCACATTGTCCTCGACATCTTTGAGGATATCCTATCCAACCCACACAGCGGAAGTGTAGCTGAACGACGTCCTCGCATCGAACACGCGCAAATAATGACTCTTGCCGATCTAGAACGAGTTGGAAGGCTTCAAGGCGCGTTTGACGTTTGTTGCTAGTGATTTCGAAACTGAGACACGAATAGTAATACCCAGTGTCCAACCCACACACGCGTGAGCCCCTGCATCACTCATTCCTTGCTGACGTGAACAACTTTTCGTCATAGAACCAGCGACATGTGGTATGCAGAACGACGTTTGGTAGCCCAAAAACTTATACTGTCAAACTTTTCTGAACGCGATCCCAGGGCCCAGCAAGAATCCGAGGGGCGTATGCATACCAAACAATGATCGAGTAAGCCTGCTTCCCATACGGAGTCACACCAGTGGCCCCTGATGCTGCCGTCTGTCCAGAACATCCCGCACAAGAGTCTTGCCCCTCGGTTCCGATTTTCCTGTCGAAGGCATCAATCCATTATTGGGATTTTACGCCGCCGTATCTCGCCTCTCCCCTTCTGGGAATTCGCCCCACGGCCCACAAGGATGGTGCGTTCCCATCGCATACGCAAACTCGCGGATTAGTTCATACAATTGTGCTAGGTATGCATCGGAACGCCTGACACGGGTTCAAGCTCTGAAAGGAATGACGCTGGACGCCGCCTACGCTGCATTCGCTGAGGACAAGCTCGGCTCGCTTTCGATAGGAAAAAAGGCAGACTTTGTGGTACTGGATCGGGATATCATGACGGTCCCACTTTCTGAAATACTGGAGACGAAGGTCAAGGCAACGGTCATAGATGGGGAGGTAGTCTATGGCAACCTTTTCCCGTTACAACGTACCTAGTCCCTCTTCAAGTTCAGCACAACGTAGTCAACTTACTTCGCTAGGGTGATTGCAGGTGTGTAGAGTCCATCAGCAACTAAAAACTATGATATGCAAAAATGGGTATAGAACTCTGCCACGCTCGTGCTAAAATCCACTCTCAAGTCCAGCCTTGCTCACTCTCCGCATCGGCTGAAGCGTATTTTCGTTGACTGGCGCCCTGCGCATGTGTCGATAGCGTCCTTCTTTATCCTTGATCTCCACGTCTTGACCCGTGGCGACCTCCCCTGTATCGTCCGAATCTGGCACCGTGAACATGGGAGGTAAACTTTCGCGAGCATGACCCGGTCTCCTGCTCTGCGCAGCGTATGCATAGCTGGTCTGTGGATCGCCACTATTGTCACCTTGCCCTGCCGACACCACGCCGACCGATTTCCCTCCAAGTTCTTGCTCCTCAAATGTCATCAGTTCTGAGACAAACCCAATGTTTGGAGAGATTCCTTTGCGGCGCTCGAGGACAAACGCATAAGCACGCGAGAGTGTCCAGTGATTCGCATGAATGAGATATGCCATCACGGCAGTCACAGAGCGAGACTTGCCGGCCTTGCAATGTACGTAGGTACTCGCTCCGAACAGACTTGCCTCATCTTAACAAAAGGAAAGCGGGTCAAAATACAGACGAGGGAAGCGAGATGATTAGTTGAGCAGTTCAGTTCCCAGCGAGAAGAGGATATGTAAGAACGCCCTACCTAGTACCTCGCATGCCTCCTTCAGTCCCCTGGTAATCTGATCCTCCTCGACTGTATCCCTCATGGGAATCCGCACATAGCGCTCGAAATTCTCCCTCAGATGAAGGCCACGATCATCGTCACACTCCGCTGCGATATTCAGTATCCTCTTGATTCCCAGCGACTTGAGTTCCTGCACGTGCTCTGGTAGGGTTAGCTCCGGGCCGAGATATAGGAAATTCGGAAGGATCATCGACACAGTGAAAGGAGGGAACTCGCCCTCTGTTGGTGTTGTCTGGGGTTCGTCCGGACGCGCTGTGCTTGGAGAAGGTACGGGACGAGGTGTGCCGAGGGGCGTATCGGGTGTGTGGGGTGGCGTTGGACGAGCGAATCTAGGGGATGGGGGTGGGAGCAACTCGGCTGGACTGTGTGTCCAGCGCGGAGATGGTAAGGCGGGAGGCGTGTGGTGCGAATGCAATAGATTGAGGTGGGAAGGAGATTGTGGAGGAAGATGGAGCGTATTTCCATTTGGACTCGCTGAAAGTTGGGATGGAGGATGGGTCGCTGAGTGTGCGGGGGAAGTACGGATCTGGAGACGGGGAAGAGAAGGTGGATGTTCACCAGCGCCGTTTGTGACTATGCGCGTGAGGTTTGGCGCACTTGGCCGTCGTACGGGGGCGGGCCTCGGGGAGGAGAGCTGCGAAGGGGGTGGAGAGCCATTAGCATCGTTTAGTTGATCCAAGGCTGCTGTGGGCTGGATCGGCATGGGTGACGGCATAGGTTGGTCAATTTCGAAATGCGTTTGGGTTGGGGCGGAGGTGTTAAGGTGGAAGAGGCCCTTGCTTTTTGCACTCTTCAGTGGTGGAGGACCGTCGAGGTCTGGAGAAGGGAGGGAATGTGTGACAATGAATTTTTGGAGACTGTGGAGCGGGTAGGCCGCCGCTATGCCCCCTCGCAGATAATATACACGACTGTTGCCAAGGAGAGACGATATGACAGGGAGGAGAGCCCAAGCGGTGACCTGGAAGTTGTTGATTTCGGACTCGTCGGTTTCCTCGCCGTGCACGATGATGATGTCACCGTCCCAAGACGGGGAAGAAGAAAGGGTGTCCCAGCGGTGCTTGTCGCGGTCAGAGGTGATGAACTGGCGGAGGGCGGCGAGAGACTGAAAGCCGCTGCCTGGCTTGCGGCATCGCTTGAGGATGAGGGAGGGGATGGCGATGTTGACACTGTCGACAAAGTGGGAGGCGTTGTACGCGGCGAGGGGGCGCGTGTCGAGGACGATGGGATGCCGGGGGGCGGCGAGACGGCGGGCGAGGACGTGTGGCTCGCATGCGGGGGGGGCGGGGACACGGCTGTCGGCGGGGGTGCGGGGGGGGGCGGGGGGGAGGGACAGAGGCTTGGGGAGGGCGGAAAAGGAGCGTGTGGGGGGGGGGGGGGGGGGGGGGGGGGGGGGGGGGGGGGGGGGGGGGGGGGGGGGGGGGGGCCGGGGGGGGGGGGGGGGGGGGGGGGGGGGGGGGGGGGAGAAGGACGCGAGCTTCGGGAGGGCGGAAAAGGAGCGTATGGGGCGGAGGCGGAGGTTGTTCTGCACGCTGGCGCGGAGCCTTGCGAGGTCGGCGAGAGCGCGCGCGATGTCGGCGGCGTCGGGGGATGCGGCGGGGTCGATGGGGAAGGAGAAGTCGAGGTCGTCGTCGTCGTCGTCGTCGGGGAGCATGGCTAACTCGGAGGGGGGTCGCGGGGGGGTCGCGCAGAATTGAAACTCCCCAGGCCGCCCGTTGCGTTTGGTGGGTTGTCTTGCTCCCAACCGAACACTATGTCCTACAAGTCAGCCGCGTTTCGCCTCCAGCACCAGCCAGATGGCGAGTCCAAGTACCGCGCCCATGTCATCCAGCTCCAGGAGTGCTTTCCCGGCTACTCCTCCGAGGGCACGTCCTCTCCCCGCCCCCGCCCGCCCCGCGCTCATCCTCCCCCAGACCTCCAGTCCCTTCTCCTCGAGGTCAGTGGCGACGTCCAGCTCGCCGCACAGCGAATCAGTGAAGGTCCGTGTCCTGCTCGCGTTCCCCCCTCCCTCTCAATCCTCCGCCATCGCAGGTCATGCGGAACAGTGGGGCTCCGTGAAAAGCAAAAAAGACAAAAAACCTTCCACCCCTTCTCACGCAAACCCAAAGGACCATCCCTCGTCTCGTGAACGCACTGACTCCCGTGGCGCTCGCGGCGGTCGCGGTGGTCGTGGTGGTGCAAGGGGTGCCCGTGGTCGCGGTTCGGCACGAGGCGGGGCGGCACTCAATGGCCATGCTGCGCGCACCTCATATCCTGGAAAGATCTCCTCACCCGCCCCGGATCCTGTGGAAAAGCATCCCGTCGAGGACTTTGTCGATCCTGTCTCGCTCGATAAACCAGACTCGTCAAATGACATCTTATCACCACCCCATGACTCTCCCTCTGACCCTGACCCTCTCGTAGAGCCTCAGTTTTCAGACCCCTCCCATCCTGTGCAGGCTTTCTCCACCCCCTCTTCATGGGGCGCTAGTCCTTGGGCAGCACAAGACCACTCCTTATCCCCACCCTCCGCTTCAGCACCTCCAATACCGGTTGCCCCAAGACCCCCCAAGCAGCCGGTGACGTCAAAACGCTCGTGGGCTCAGGTTGCACGGTCTGATTCTCTTTACTTTTCCCTGGTCTTCTCCTTATTTATATCTCCCAGCCCGCAAGAAAAACCTGCCGTTGCACCATCTCTAGCAGCTTCACGCCCTCCTCCCACAGCACCTGAGCCACCCGCCCATTCGCCTACACCACTTATCGACGGCGATCCAGGCTCGTCCGGTGATGGTTGGGAGGATCCAACAACTGCGGAAGCCCCTACTTGGGACGACGAACCACAGGTCAAACCTCCTCCCGAGGATGCTTGGTCTTCCCCGGTGTTAATTCAATCGGATGTCCAGGAGGAACCCTCCACCCCCCCGCTTCAGGAAGAACCTAGTCCCGATATTACCTCGCCCGTGCCCTCCGAACCGGCCTCACCTCAACAGCCAGCAGAAGAACCAGTTATTACGCCAGCGCCGTCAAAGTCACCTGTGTCTGCTCCTTCACGACCGTCTGCTGCCTCGCACCGTAATGCGAGCAAATACAAAGCAACAGATCAAGCTGTTGTCATGCCCTCCTCGAGTTTCAACCCAGGTCTCGAGAAAATTGGTATGCAATTTGGGAGTCTGAGCCTTGGTGGTGATGTCATTGAGCCTTCCCCGTAAGCTGTTCTAATTGTCTCGCTTGATAATCTGGTTAATCTTTGCAGGACGGAACCTACGCCCGCTTCTGAGCCGATCTCGATCAAAGCAAAGCAGTCGCCTGAGCAGCTTATCCAACCACTACCTCAGGCACATGCGCCTGTCCAGGAGTCACCCGTACCTACGACCCCAGTCCAGTCTGCCACTGCACCTGCTCAAATTCCGCCCCTCCAACAAGCCGCACCTCCCGCGCCAGCCCCTCCCCCTGCAGCTGCTCCTGCCCCTGCTTCCGTACCTGCTCCTGTCCCTCAATCCCAACCGTCGCTCTCTACTCCAATCGCTCACTCCTCAATTTCGGCGTCTGTCAGCCAACCAATAATCTCCGCCTCCCCTGCTTTCTCTCAACACCAGCCTCAAAGCTCCATTCATGCATCGCTCTCCCAGCACCAACAAGCGCCTTTGACTCAGCATCAAGGACCGACCCACCAGTATAGTCATCACAGCCTTCCCACTCATCTTGATGCTACCCAGAATGCTACCCAGCAATCTCAGCATGCAGCCCAGCCCTCGCAACCCCAAGCCTCGACCGCTCATTCGGGCTACTTCCGGCAAGCGGAAGCACCTTACTTCCACGCAGCAACTCCACCCGCTGGACAAGGTCAAGACTACAACATCTTTGGTCAAATCGGACAACAACACCAGGCATCCCACCTGGGTGCGTTTGCCAACAGTGACTACGGATACGGCGATAACCAGAGGGTACGTTCCGTCGTTTGTCGTCAAGTTCGTGATTAGAACAATCCCTCAAGGGCTTTTATGACTCTTACGCGCAATCACCCGCATTCGGAGGAAGTCGTAATGTCCTCAGTCATGATGATGTCAAAGGTATTCCTACCTCCCAACAGCTTCCAGGAAACACTATCCTCCCACCCTCAAACGCCCAATCCTCGCAACTACCTCCTCAGGGTAGTGCACAGCCCCAACCGTCTGGGGGTCAAGGTCCTCAGCAAAGCTACCCTCCTCCTGTCCCTTACTTCTATCCCTACCCACAAAATCAATACTACGGTAACCCATACAACTCTGGTTATGGCGTTCCTCAGCCGTTCGTCAAATATCCTACCATGTTCCCACCCGGTCCTCCTACACAGGGCGCAGCACCCTCCCCAGGAGGTAAACAGGGACCTGGCTCTGTGCAATCTCAGTCAGACCATTATGGTCGTGGACTTTACGGCCAGCAACACCAGCTCCCCACCTCGGCTTACGACGATCTCGGATACCAGCACCACGCATCACAACACAATCACGCACCAGGAGTGAATAACCTCACTTCGGGCGAGTACAGCAAGCACCCGCAGCTGTATGGTGGACAGGCTATCCAGAGTTTCATGAGTCTTGGTCAGGGGAACGCGGCCACGTCGGGCCCTTCGCTCGCCCAACGCGCGGGTGGTACGTCCCCCGAGACAGCATATAAACCGTACTCTCAAAACGTTGGTGTAAAAGACGGCGCTGCAGGTGTTGGTGTCGGCCAAGGCGTTGGTCAACCTCAGTCAGGACGTGGTGTTCAGCAGGCGCACACACCAGGTGGTTTTTACGGAGGTAACCGCTTCGGTTCGAGCACAGGAGCTAGTGGTCCCCAGGGCCAACAAGGGCAACAAGCCACACAGGGTCCACAAGGCCATGTGGGGTACCCTCAAGGTAACTCGGACGCCAACTTCTACCAGTATCAGCCAAGGCAACAACAGGGCTACTGGCAGTAATTAAATAATGTTTAGTTGACTGTTTTTATGTTCTGGTTTTGTCTGTTTTTGACGATATTCAGGCTTCGACTTGCGTACTTTTTTTCCACTCCACTTATCCTGCCTTTCTTGCTTCAGCTGTTTGATATCACAGTTGTTACAGTTCCCTGGCACAGTATGCATTGCAATGTACTTCCTAGCAACATGTTTCCACGAGCAGCTTCCCACCCTCGAGCGATGCGGGCGTTGTTACCTTACGAGCTGGGTACGGTCACTGCAAATCGGTGACCATGCGAGATCTGCGTACACGCATATATATGGCAAGCAAAAAACAAGAGAAACGAATTCCAAGCAGTGTATGCGTACAGAGTCTCGGCATCCAAGGCAGGCGGCGTCAAACACCACTTGACACGCCCCTTTGCTTTCATCGCAAGCGACTAACGTCCCGGTGAGCGACAAATGCCGAGACACAGAACGAGACTCACCGGGCTTCGCGCTCGCTCTCCAGCAGGGCAAGGATGTCCTCCTCCCGCACGGGCCCCTTGACGTTTCGGATGATGGTGCGCGTGGTGTCGTCCATGAACTCGACGCGCACCTGGGTCACACCGCCGCGAGACCCGGTACGTCCAAGGACCTAGGCATGGAGAGAAGAGAGGGGTTTGGTTAGCGAAGGAACGACCGCAGGAGCGTCTGATGAACCTTGATCACTTTGGCGAGCTTGACGGGTGCTTTGGATGCTTCCTAGAGCGTGGATGTGAGAATCGATGGCGAGGGCGAGGACGATGTGAGCGTACCATTTTTGACGAGGAATCTGTTTGAACCGCAGAAGCGAGTTGTGTGGATGAATGACTTGGGGAACAAGATTAAAGTTTAAAATACATCAAACTCCGCCGGCTAGTCCCGGCTAATGATGTCAATTACAGTGACGAACCAAACCGACAAACCGAAGTGAGCGTCAAGTAATCGTGCCCACTTCGTCATCAAATTGATGACCCGTGTCCGTTCCTGCTCTTGGGATGCTCACCGCCTACCTAACTCAATATTCGCGGGAGGGCACTACCGAATGCTTTGACTTAATTATAATCATTATATATGCTGTGTCGTCGGGCCCGTGCCCTCTCTCTCGGTCGATCCCGATGGAGCCAAAGATCGTCGCCATTGCCTGCGGCTCCGTTAGCTCCAACTCCCAAACCACTTTTCTTGGTTTAGATTGGCATGATGAATCCTATTGTCGTTCGCTGCAATTTTTTTTAGCTCGTGCTAGTTGGCAGTATTAGGGAATTGCTAGTTCAATAAACGGTGATACCCAATGGACAGTGCTAGTGATTGATCAGAAAGAGTATGGAATCGGGCGCAAATGTCGACCACAGCACAGCGAGAAAACACACGACGACGAGAGAGAAAATAGATCAGGAAAGATCTTCTAGCGCTTCAAGCCTCGCCACTTGTCTGAACCTCATGGTCAGTAAGCAAGTCGCTCACTCTCAAAAGCGAATTCATAAGACTTGCCTATCCCTCACTGCTTCCTGCCACCTTTGGAGCTTGGCAATCTCGTGCAATTGGAATCCATATATCCTGGGCCGATATCTGTCTGCCTTCAAGGCAACACTGGCGGTGCTGACAGGTTCACCAACGACTTCGGTCGCCTCTGGATCTTCCCTCGTCCGTCTGTTCCTCTTGTTCACATCATTCTCGGCGACCCGAGGGGCTTGTGGGAGTTCTACAGGACCAGCCTTCGGAGGAATGAGATGAGGATAAACCATGAAAAGTAAGTGCGGGAATGAGGTGCCAAAGTAAGCCCCGTCAATGGATCCATGTCGCGAAGACTTGGGGGAGTAGACATCTTCGCAGCGGCCACAGTAAAGCTTGACCGATTTCTCATATGGAATGTCGCTCAAACCGACGGGCAAGAGAGGTTGAGATTGGCACAGGACTCTCGGACATCGACCGAAATCTACTCTCTTGAATTTTTCAAGCTGAAGGGTATGAAGTTCAACTTGGTCAAAGAAATAAAGAACGCATACCATTTTTGCGAGACCACGTGCGGTGACGATCCACCGTGCATGAATGAGACCATACAATAGGCGAGCTTGGACATCTAGTGCGCCTCGAAGTTCATCCTGAATGTCATCGTCTGCGGAACGGGATGAACAGAATAAAAAAATCCCATTAAATGCAACGAACCGAGGTTATCTGTGATTAGGTCTAGGGCTTGTGGATAGTTGGAAACCTCGTTGTTTAGGCCAGTCAAATTAAACCTGTCCAGAATATAATCTTCCTCGACTTCACAGAAGTATTCATTGCCCTTGGAAGACAGAAACCAGGAAATCCACTGAGGCATAAGGTTATCAGGATCGTTCAGAGGATACGTCTGTGCGCGCCTACCGAACTAGACCATCGTGTGAGTGCTCCGTACGCTTAACAATTTTACGGAGCGGAAGCGTACTTGGAATAATCTGAGTCAGAGCCTGTAGAGGCATCGTCCACTGCGCGACCGAGCATCGGATTAGCTGTCTGCCGATATGTGCCGTTTTCGCACTGACTAGTAGTGATGCAAGTCCCTGGATAACCGTGACTGGAGTTGGGCGAACACCGGTCGGATGTGGCGATGCAAAGGGCTAAGACCAAAGGGGATAAAGTTTGCGTACATAGCAAGGCTCGTCTTCAATACACAACGGGGATTACAGATTTCTCCATGCCAGAGGCCATCGTCCTGGACATGCCAACAAACCTTCATTCAACTACCCCGCGCGTGTCTACTCTGGAGCTCGAAAAAGACATCACAATCAAGAACCATCGAGGATTCACCGCGTTGACGGTCGACATTCCCGACGCGAGCAAACAACCAAATGTTACACCACGACCGCCGCCACTATGGAGGACTCCGGAGTTTTTCTTTTACTACTTGGTGGCGGCAGTGGTTATCCCTTGTATGGTATGGGTGCCCATCAACTTGAGTTCAGGTGCGCCAAGAGATGCTATAATGATGATGGGCCATGTCCGTCCTCATTGCACGTCCCTCGTAGCCATGCACCCCAACTATCCATTCTTCCACTACAAACTCACCCCCGGTTGGCTCTTCGGTCGTCAAGTTGTGAGTACATTTGTTCAGGGGATGGGTCGAGGCGACGGTCACTATGCAACGCACTTCCTAGGACAATAGTGATGCGCAATATCGCGGTTTTCGAAACAACATACCTGCTTTAACGTTTCTCGTCCTCGTATACATTGCGCTTAAATCAATATACACTCATTGTGCAACTCGCTCAATTCCTCGAACGCAAGCTAATAACACCTTTATCGTCCCTTTTATTATTCTCTTTGCCGTATTATACCTCATTGGATTGCACGGAACAAGTTTGTTGAAGATACTCATCATCCTGACTGCCAATTATTCCATTGGGAAATATTTGGCTGGGTCACAAGCTGGTCCAATCATTACTTGGATCTTCAACTTTCTTATACTGTTTGCCAATGAGCGAAACGAAGGGTATCGCTTTGCGAGCCTGCATCCTAGTCTAGCACTACTAGTGAGTGAATCATTTCAGGGGGGGGGGGGGGGCCCGCGGGCTCACCCGCTATCTCGATTCGTTTGACATACTATACCCCCGCTGGCAAATTA